>JAAXCT010001155.1:0-227154 GCA_012490785.1 Eragrostis nindensis | reverse complement strand
AGTGAAAGATGAAGATAGAATCCTGTTACATCCACAAAAAAAAAAAACAGAGATAGAATCCTGTAAATAATTGCAACAGAATTGGTCGACAGATCCACTAGTTAATGAAGATGAAACAAATGGTTACATGCATGCAACATGAGTCTTTGGTAATCATTGCAAACGTGGAACAGACGCTAATGTAAAAGGCCTTCTAAAGCCCTGTTTGTTTAAGCTTCTGCTGGTGAGAAGCAAGAAGAAGCTGAAAGCCACCTTTTGGAAGTGGCTCCTCGATGGAAACCAAAAACTGTGTTTGTATTTGCTGCCTTCTGTGGGGTGCCGCTTGAAAAGCTATCTATCATGTATTATGCAAACGAACGAGCTGATAGCTTGGCGGTAGTGCTTCCAGTTGTGAAGCTGCCAATCCTGGCTCGAACCAAGGATTTGCACCAACTAAAAAGCCCCTTGTCAGCCCTTCCGAGTTATAGACGTAACCACTGTTGTTCCCTTCAGAGATATGCATGTGGCCCACGTGTCCTGGTCACCCTGTGGCACGTCCAGCAGTCAGCCTTTGGAGCATTTTCTCGACCGGGCCCGAAGAGCTTCGTTTTAGTGCAAAGCCTTGGGTTCAGTCTTTCACCCACCAGTCAAGTTTTTTTTATTACATATATGATATATTGTATTCATTCAAATGCCAAAGTGGTCGGACCCTTCCCAGACCCTGCGCAAGCGGGAGCTACGTTCAATGAAAGCGCTTCCAAAAGGTGGCTTCCAAAAGAAGCCACTTGAATGCAAGCGGTAGCTACGTTAACGTATACACAGATTGATGTTTTCTTTTCCAATTTCTGGCTCACTTGGTCCCCTTTGTTGGTGGGTGTTTGGTTTCTTTAATTTACTTATGTTCATACGAGTTATCTACAGTCAACAGCAGAGTAATGACTAATGATCAATTCTAGTTCCACGGAGGAAGACGCTGGCGGCAGGTACTGCTGCTCCAGAATTTCACAGTGACCTCGGCAAAGCTGTCAGTGCTCCGCTCAATGGAACTCGCATTCAGAGCTCCACCTTCTCAGAAAAACTGTGAACCAGAGCTCAGTATTCTCGATTTGGCCAGGATTACGGGAAAGAATGGAGGAAATAGGGGAGAGGCGGGACCAAAGTGAAAAACATGTCACTTCATAATTTCCACTTTGTACGTAGCACGGTCCTTCTATAAATATGGGGCTTCAACTATAGAACAGATGTGAATCTAATCATCTCAACTAATTGGCTTAAGGCCTAAGAAATAAAGGAGCAATACTACCCAAATATCATTATTTCCATATATGAATTCATGGCTCCAACAGCCAGACGATGAAGGAAAGATATATGTATGAAATTTCATTGACAGGTGAACAAAACAATAGAAACAATCTCAGATAAATTCGCTCAAAAAAAACTATCAAAGATAGAATCAATATTTATAAAATAAATAGTATGAGATTTATACTACAATCAAGAATGTTTTATTAGTGATGTACAATTTTAGTTTCACATCAATTATTCCTGTAACTCAAGAAAGATTGAAACAATTACCTTGCCTCCATTCCCGAGAAGCTCCAACATTAGAAGCTCTTGCGAATCTTTCGTCTTTCTGTCCAACTGTAGCAGTGGCATAAAATGAACCAAAATAGAGTTATCAAGTTAACACAACATTTTCATACTAATATGCAATGCCATGAAGCATCAGGGTTATATTTTGCAACAAAATATCAAAACTTTGCATAACACTTTACCTTTCCGTACACTGAAAGTTTAGTCTCAATAACAGATCCATTCACAACAAGATCCACTGATCCCAAGCTACTAAGCCTTGGAGTGCTTTGTTCTGTAGCGGTGTTGACAGGTTCTCCTAATATGTTTACCTCAGGAGGGGCCTACAGGAAGCAAGGAAAGAAAGATAGCACATGACAATTAGAGTACAAACAGCTGGTCACATGTAGTCTATGAGAAATAAACAGAGGCATACAGAAGCTCGATATGTTGCCTGGACGAGCCCTTTTATCCAACTGGCCTTCTCTATTTCGTTACTGAATTCAATTATCAGTGTGCTGGTTGATTCTAGTGCCTGCATATTGAATAAGGCTGAGATAACTGCAAACTTCCAAGAAACAATATAGTTCCATCACACAACAAATTATGAGTAATATAAGTTCTCATCTATAAGTAATAGCTAAGTAAAATAGCAAATATGTTTTAAAACCTATTCTTATCAGAGCATTGCTAGCAAAAAAACAACCAGATTTCGCAGCACGCAATCTCACAGTGCATGAGAAAGTCCTTGGCTTCAACGGCCTGGGCATATGTTATTCGAAAGGGGGAAAAAAGAAACAAACGAAAAGACTCATAATTTCAGGGCTCGATGTTCATTTTTTAGGGAAATACAGCATGGGACCCCCCCCCCCCCCCCCCCCCCTACTGTGGTCAAAAATTAAGAATCAAGGAAAAAAAATGATGGGGGAACCATATAACCAAAAGTAAAGGGGAAAAAAAACTTGTACAAAGGAGAAATACAAATAATTGATGTTCCAGTACTAGGTTCCTCTCATAAAAATTGTTACTAAAAAGCAACCAATAGTTGTGATAGCTTATTACAGCCTACTCCAAGTACTTTTACGGTTTTCTGTGACAGATTGTAGTACAAATACCAAGCCTCTATGCATCCTACCTCCTACCACATCATATTTATCGTTTATTGTGTAAATGAAATTCTAGTTTATAGTTTATTGTGTAAATAAAATTCTAAGAACATTTCAACATCAATACGAAAAGAAATATTCCTAGTTATATATTGGTCAGTGATATGAATCTGTAACATCCTAGGGTCCAAAACCTGGCTGGGCTCGCTCACACTGTGCAGACCCCACTCACCCCCACCAACCTTCTACGCTTTTGTCCTCGATTCGCGTAAAAAGGTTAACCCAAGGTTAGTGGTGTTGGACAACCTAGGCTTATATGTTGGCCTTCCCCCCACTAGACTAGCAAGGTGGGACTAAACTCCCACCCCCTCATGGCACACTAATGCACATGGGCCACTACGGGCCTAATCTCAATGGGCCAGATGTCACAAAATCCGTGTTTTTCTTCTGTTACATTTACCTGGATACTTTATCCCAAACTCTATAAATAGGTGGACAGGTGGTGTAGAAAACCTGGATGTTGCAATCTGCAAACTCTATAAACATCCAATCCTAGAGGTTTTGGTAAATTGAACATATATATCTAACTTCATGCCGAGTCTGCTTCTCAAGGGGCCTCTTGATTGAAAATATAGCTTCACGTAGTTGCACCACAAACTATTAGTGAATCAGTATCTGAATTTTCAGCATTTACATTTTTGCCATTGCAATTACGTTGTTTCCAAAATTTCCAGCAACAATCAACAAATACTATATTAAGCACACAGGACAAGATCAAAGGAAAAACAATGCCAGACGGACCAGATAGCTAACCTTCTGTGTGTCCGCACCTCTAGAACACACACCAATACTGTAGAGAGACCCACCAACACTTGTTGGTGGCACCTCAAATACTTGCCGACTAGCCATGCTGCACAATTCAAATACCACACACTCATAAATGTGAAATATGCAAATACTACAAAACAAACAAAAAGAACGAACAAATTTGTGTATCAAAGCCGGTGCAACATTCATCTCATAATCATCTGCCTATTTCAGTATATTCTGAAAAAAATTATCAAAACTTGAAGGAATTTTTTTTTTGGACACGAAAATTAGCCACATTAATATATATCAGTTGTTATTTGGAAACAATGGCTTCTCAATTTCAACAAATGCACATCACAGGCTCATATCTGCTATCCAAGTTTTACAATATCAAGGTGTATATCATCCAGTTGGTAAACAGTACTGTATGCTAGAAACTGTAAGCGGTTACACGAAAAGAAAGCAGTACATACCTACAGCATCTCTGGTAAGTCTGGGACAATTCTGATTCCAAAATATATAGATACATCCCAGATAATACAACATAGCAATTATGCCATTCAGCTTGCGAATAGCCAAGGCCCTTGGACCAAAAATAAAATATAAAGAAATGACATCAGTCTCCTGAACAAATGTGTAGCTCGAGTGTTTTTTATAGAAGTACAATGAGGTCGAGTGTAGGTCTCAATCAAGATGTAAGTACATACCCTCCAAACCAAAGTTCTAGCATCACCAGCTAGATCAGCAGGATACCAAGGCGCCAGGCTACCACTTTGGGGGCTACTTGAATCTTCATTATTGCTTTCCTTCAAATGGTAGAGTACACCAAGCAGTTCGACTATCTTGCAATACCTTTTTGGTGAGAAGTGAATATCCAGATTGGGTACTTGAAAAGAAACACGAGTTGAGGGATAATTTGGATGTGGAACCTTGATCTTCAGCCCATAAAAAATTAGTTAATCAGTTCATTGTTATGCACTTCAGCCCAAACATAGCATACCATATATTAGAGTCATTAATTTTCAAAAGAATTGCTTCACACTCTGACCAAGCACTATAAAGTGCAAGGACTATATCCAGGGTCCTTTCCTACTTGCTACTGTTATCTCAGAAGAAAATGGGAGAGGATGTTAAATTCTATAGGTAGGAACAAAAGAGCACAGTTGGGTTTAGGAGAGAGGAGGAGGGGGGGGGGGGGGGGGGGGGGGGGGTTCTTCCCCTACTGTAAATTCCTTATAAAAAAATAGTACGACAAAACCTTATACTATTCACATATAAACAAAAGATGCTCGTAAGTAGTTGTGCCCTCATTCAGTACAGTAACCATCGGTTCTAACCAGCAATATCTTTCTAGAGTCCTTTAATATACCCTAACCAGAGCAGACTTGGCTCCAGTTTCTTTTTCTTTGGATGATCAATAACCCCAGTAGAAGTAAAGCCAATAATACAATAGAAAAGACGAACTGAGCTAACAATGTTGCCGCTAATATTGGTTGCCATATTTCATAAAGCCAAGTAACAATTGTGTATGTTCAAGAAGATTAACTTCATAAGTACAAATATTTCGACAGCTATACCACGCCATGCAGAAGAACCAACATTGTTACCTGGTCAATGATGACTGACATTCCACAGCGGTCAAGAAGAGAACAGAATTGATCATCAGAGGTATGACCTGAGAGCGCATCCTGACCTAAATTATCTGGTATGGAATATATGTTCTCAGCCAAATCACAAATAAGGAAAGCAGCCATATCCCTCCCAGCGATATAAAAGCGTGAATACAGACTCTGCCTTTCTTCATCACGTGAACCATCCTGTAATTGAACAAAAAGTCAGCAAAAACAAACACAAGTATGATATATTGATATGCTCTGGAAACATTAACTTACTCTTGTATGCAGCGTAAAATGGCCAAAATCAAGAACAAAGTACTCATTTCCCAGTGAAGGCTTATTAGCAGTCAAGGGAATCCTAACTTTTGGTGCATCCAGATCAATATCGAGCCCAAATCTAGAAACAGAACAGAAAACTGTGAGCATAAACAAACATGTCATGGCACTAAGGTATAAAAGATAACACCAAAGAAAACAGAACGTGAGAATATACAGATAATATAAGGAACTTAGATGGTGCAAATGCTCACAAAAATTACAGCACAACAAAACCATGTTACCAAATAACAACAATTCATCTATGACAAATTGACAATTCTGAGAGGAAAGTTGCTCCTGTATGCTTCCTATTTCTAAGAAGATCATGCATATTTCATGAAAAAGTACAGAATTCTAGGAGCAAATATACCTGCTCTGTTCTTCCAGCACCATTTGCAGCTGTTCCTGAGCTCTACGTGTGACCTGCTCTAATTTAAGCTGCAATTCAAAAGAGTCGAGCAATTATTGAAACTCCACATCCAAGCTTGTCCAACAAATGTGAATGCTACAAAAATCAGATATCCCATGTTTGGTTTGTAAGGTCAAGTGATAAAGGTATACCTACCTGTAAAGCAGTTGCCGTCTCCATGGCGACTGTTGGGCTGACAGCATTGCTTCGTTTAATGAACTCCAGAAACCGTTCATAACTCCCCTTCAGAACCTACCAACAAATAGAAATTCGATCAGAAAATAAAATCGACGACAGAAAGGCTTTCGAACTACTAAGAAGCAACAGCAAAGTCTTGACATAAGAAAGTAAGAAAGAACCAAAACTATTAACAGAAGAGATAGAGATAGGAATAAATACTGCGTTCTTTAGAATACTAATATGATAATTTATAGAACTTCATTATCAAGCATATCAATATATGCATGTGCAATTTGCAAGGGAGGATTTGGAGTTTCCAGGTACTCCCTTCCACAAAAGTATATCCTGTAGAAGGTCCAGACAAAATTTGAAACTTTCAACATTAATATCTTTGAAAATATTTGACTTGGAAACAAAAAATATAAATTCATATTTAGATTGGTCTTCAAATGGTTTCATAATATCATAAAATAATAGATAACAAATGCATTCTCATAGAAAAATAGTGGTCAGACTAAAATAGAGGTCTTGTCCAAACATCAAGTATCTGTGGCTAGAGGGAGTAATTACTAAGCATTGTGTAGGAGGAGCTCCCCCAACACAGGTGGCCAACCCAGTGGTCTAATTTGTTTGCAAACTGACTACCATTAGCAGCTCATTCTTTGGTAGATGTCATTAGAGTATTTGTATCCATCAACTGAAGATGGATATCATTTTTACCATAGTTATTTCCTTGGCCAGTGTACTGGCACCAAAAATTCATAAACAAAAAAAATGATTTTAGTACAAGAAAAAAATATGGTAAACTGTAATGCAAGTTACCGATTGTGCATACAAAATTTATCCAAAACTTAACCAGACATCTGATGAAATTCCTCTGTATAAAGTGTTATTGACACTGAAGCTTAGATAAATACCGTGACATGGCATGGTGATATCTTTGCCGTTAGCTGCCAATCCAGGTCCATAGCAGTTGGGGCACGCACAAAACTGACATCAAGAGCATTGCTCTTTCCCTCACTAACAACACTCTGCAATGAATGACAAAAAGGTATTACTGCAAGGAATTGTTTGAAACTCGTCCGAAAATTCTGTTCAGTGATACAATTTCTGCGTCTAGAACTGCCTTCTACATGCAAACCCCTCCTGATTACCAACCCAAACACCCTTCTGTTCACTGGTATAATTGGCAGTTCAATGGTCACATTACCGATACAGCACCTAATAGACAGAACTACCATTTAGCAAAGTTTTGATGCCTATTCCGAGGCGGATAAGTCTAACTTTAGGTGTGCCCTACTTTCATTGGGAAGAATGTGGCTGGTTACTGCAACTGTGGTTTGCACACTTTAATCGTACCGTATCCCAAGTGTCAGGAGCATACTTACAGCAGACATTTTGGTTGCCATTAAAGGTCAAACAAGATACAAAACCTAATGTTATTTCTCATGGTAAAGTTGGTCATGAATCAAACGAGACGTTGTAATGAAGTTGTTCGTCTATCAAACAGGGCTAAATAAAAAGAATATATGGAAGGAAGGGAACAACTGTATCCTCAAAAACAAACAAACAAATCTCACAGCATGGAAGGGTTTGCGGAGTATGTGTTGCTGCAAGCTCATATATTCAAATAAAGCACTAGATCCCAAGTCCTTGCTTCGATGGAATCCCTCTTATTTCCCTTTACCCTCTCCCATTTGCTTGTAAATATCTACTGCTTTATGATTGAGCCTAGTCCCTCGTAAAGTTGTACGTTTTACTAAATTTTAAATTTTAAACACCACTATAGGGGTCCTCTGATGTATATTTCTCGAATGAAATGGGTGAAATCCTACACCAAAAAATGTAACACAGCAGGTGGCCATTTGAAACTCTTCAAAAAAGTTGGGATGACAGGCCGGATAAGTGGTCAAACCCCTCAGGTTGTACAACAGCTGGTTTCAACTTGGGTTTAATAGAAAGCACAAGGTTCGACTGTAGTTACTAATTCTGAAACTGGACCATGCTCTCAAGTTCAGTTTCCCCGCCAACTAGCTGAAGATTGCTTGTATCAGAGGTATTGTTATTAATTAGGAGGTATGATGGAGCTTAGGAGAGATTGGCCGTAGGACATCAAAACCAACATGATCCACTACAAGCAGCTGATTGCATGGATAAGATTAATTAATGCACACCACGGATGAGTGGATGTAAGAAATCGACATCCCTAAATGAATAATTGTCTCATATACACTGACCTGAGCAAGAGAACCTTCTGGAGAAGACAGACCACAATACTTCAAGGTTACATCACATCGTGTGCTCTTGGGATACAGTTTAGTGACCACCTGAAGCTGCTCAAATCTACCACACAAAACCTCCGTTTGATCAATATTGATTATCCTTGCAGCAGCTTGGCCAATAGATACATCCACCAAGAACCTAATTGTATTTGGCGAAACCTTCTCGAGAGGAAAAGATAGATCTTCATCTGGTTGGGAACTCAGAAGTTTATTAATAGCCTGCCATTCTTCTTTGGTCAGTTGCTCCTTCTCATCTAACTGCGGTTGTAGTTGGGTAGTATCTTCAGGAGGTAAACCAGCTGAGTTCCTTCATCAAGAAAAAAAATCAAAAAAATAAAATTCAGAAACACTTTTAGATGCAAAAAAAAAAAATCAAGTTAAAGCATGTCAACAAAACTGAAATGTGTGCAGAAATTTGTGTGCTGAAATCATGCAATGCCTCTGCTACTAAAATAGCATGATGGTTCCACGCGGAATACTTTCATAGTTCCACATTATCTTAAAGTGCAATTTCAAGTTATTATTAGTACCAACATAAGCTTATCATGCAGTTAGTAGGCAGCCTCGAACTGCCCAAAGGAGTAGCCGACTCACAGGCAGGAGAGGAGAGTCACATTGTTAGAATTAATGCTCATCATTTCCAATCCTACTCAAATCATAAAGTGAATGACAATGTATTAAAATCTAATCTTCCTATTTGCAAGTAATGAGCAGGCTCGATGAACAAGCATGACAACAACTGCTTAAGTCAATATATCAGGTAAGAAACTCTATGGGCGACACAAGGTTGGAAAGCCAGGCTTTAAAAACTCCATGTAGCCTCTAGAAGAGATACTGAGAACTATTAGTATACAGTAAGAATTCCAAATCCCAACAAAAGAAAACATACAGAAAGAGTATGAACTATTCAACGTAATCAGGAAAACAGAAACACCGAATAAAAGAAGAGAAAAGTTCATCATCACAAACCATCCAAAAGGCCACCAGCTTCTCTTTGAGGTACTTTTTTTATGCAGTGTTTCCTTTGATTTCACTGTTTCAACCTTAGCATGTCCCAACAACCTGAAAGTATAGGATACTAAGAATAGTGCAACAAAAAGATGTAGAGTGACTCAGATTAAGGAACTAAAGTAAACAATAACACATTAGTCATGTTGCAGTGACGCACCTCCAAAGTATTATCACCTTCATGTCCAGAATTTTCTCAATCTCCCGAATTTCAGAAATGTCAACGTTAGATGCTTGTTGTAATAGAGTGGCATACAACTGAACATAACGGCGACGAAGCTGGCACAGACGCCTAGTTCTCTCCCACGAGAACCAATAGCTGAAAGAGAGAAGAAGGCAAAAAAAAAAGCACTAACAAGCATTTCAAATTATACAAATATCTATAAACAAAACATGCATTCAACAAAGTAGTTTTTCATTTTATTTTTTACTGTTTTAGGGCTTCCCCCACTGTGGTAAAATTATTATAACATAAAATAAACTGTACAAACTTCTATATAGAAAAAAAAAAGAAGCCACCAACAAGAAAAAATCCCCTTCAGGAGCAAGCCTCAATATAAACAGAAAAGAGGCAGGGCCAGACTGGGGGCACTACATTCAACAAAGTAGTTGCACAGTATTCAAGGCATTTAATCAAATCATGCACTCCAAATAACTAATGTGATACAATCTGCAAGATAATACAGTGCAGCTAGTATCGGTCGCCCACTAACTAAATAAGCTAGTAACGCACAGAATTATCAACATTTGTAGCATGAAGATATTGTGCAGATTCATTCAGAGCACTCCAGCGGATTCATCAAGAGCATTACCATATATATTAGATTCCGATAAAGTACATTACTCTGATCAGGATACGTATGATAATGTGATGGCGACAACGATGTCTTTTCAACTAAAATAGGAAGACACCAAGGGTCAGTAGCCCTTATCTTTTTGATTTGGTCATGGATGAGGTCACAGGGGACATACAAGGAGATACCCCATGGTGTATGCTTTTTGTGGATGATGTAGCCCTAGCTGACGATAGTCAAACACGGGTTAATTGAAAGTTGAAGCTGTGGAGGCAGACAATGGAATTGAAAGGCTTAGGCTCAGTTGAACTATGAATGAATATATGAGGTGTGTTTTTAGTGCTACCAGGCACAGAGTGGGATGTTAACCTCGATGGGCAGGTTGTACCGCAGAAGGATACTTTTCAGTATTTAGGATCTACTCCAACCATTCTTTTTTTATGACGCCAAAGAACAGAGGGAGTATGCTGCCGCAGGACGAAGATATTGATGAAGATGTGAGTCATCGAATCAAAGCAAGATGGGCGAAGTGGCGCAAAGACAAGAGGGTGCCACAAAAGCTAAAAGGCAAGTTCTATAGGAATGCGATACGACCTGCGATGTTGTATGGTGCAGAATGTTGGCCAACTAAAAGGCAGCATTTCAAACAGCTAAGTGTAGCAGAGATGTGCGTGCCGAGTTTATGTTGCCATACAAGAAGAGAACCGGTCTAGGATGACCATAAATGTGAGAGAGTTGGTTTAGCACCGACTGAAGAGAAGATTGTCCAACATCGTTTGAGATTGTTTGGACATAGAGAACACAAGCCCCCAGAGACAGCGCTCCATAGCAGAAGATCAAAGCGCACTACCAATGTTAGGTCGGGTTAGACCAAACCTGACATGGGAAGAGTCCAGAGAGAGGGACTCGAAGGAGTGGGATATCAACAAAGAACTAGCGATGGACGGACGCATGGAAGTCAGCTATCCACATGCCAGAAACATGACTAGCCTACCCCAACTTGCTTTTCGACTTAAGTCTTTGTAGTTGCTGTTGTTGTTGTTGTAGTTGTATAGTTAGAAGCTTAATGCATGTTCTGACGACTGTGCCCATGGTCTATCACTGCCTTGCATTATCTGTGTTGTTAGTGTTCCCTTTGTCTGAGTAGGACAATGGGTCTTCAGGAACATTAAAAAGATAACTTGATGATAAATAGTGAAGTTCAAGATGCAACCCACAGTGAGTTCAACAGGCTGGCACGAAGCCAAAAGGCAGAAGTAATGACACTAAATATGTGTTTGGTTAATTCGCAAGCATGAGCTAGCTGAGAAAAGGTTAGCAAGGCTAGGGAAAGAAAGACAATGGAGCTCCGTCGCACTCATTGTAGGGCCCTACAATGCCAGTAGGCCTACTTCTCAAGACCATAAGTCTCTGTGTATTCTGGCCACAAACTAGGTCTAATCCAAAATGTCGGTACAACATCCCGGACTGTGGAGGACACTAAGATATAAGCTGAGATTGAAACTGCAAAGGTCCAGAAAGGAGGGAAGGCTATTGTCCGACAATTGGGGAAGTCATGCCAGTCTGTGGTCAGATGTCACATGACAACAGACAATTGATTCCATGACCCAAGGACCAGTACCAGGACACAGGGTGGTCTGAAGAAAAATCTCAATAACAGTGCGCGTCAGAAGCAATACATAACGACGATTGGACATTGCAGTTTTAAAGACACTTGTGCAGTGCGGACAAACCCAGGCAACAGCACAGAAATAGAACGGCAGCCCAGCCGCAACAGTGAAGGGAAATTATAAATAATTACGAAGCAAAGACTTACTCCCTTCATTGATTTTTTTAGTTACGTTTGGCCATTCATATTATTCAAAAAAATCATCATATATTTTGTTGGTTTGTTTTATCACTAAAGAAAATTGAAAATAACTTATAAATTTATCTTAACTAATATTTTGAATAAAACGAATGGTCAAACGTAACTCAAAAAGTCAACGGCGACAACAATTTAAGAACGGAGGGAGTATAGGACTTGGAAGATGAAGTATTACCATAATTTTTTTTGTCGCAGACCAGCCAGCATAGCATAACGCCACCAAGCACGACAATCCTCCTCCACGGGCACAACAGGCCGTAAGTGAGATACATCAACACGTGTCCTAAACCTCGAAAATGTCTCCAATAGTTTGATACCATCATAATATTGGGCCTGGTAACATGAAATCACAGACAAAAAGGTAACTATATTGTTAATAACATGTTAATTAATAAGATTAAAGAACATAATTGATTCCTCCAAAAAAGAACAGTAATTGGGTACCTCCGTTACAGTTAAAGAAACATTGCTGAGGACAAGTGACGCTTTCTCGAAAGGGGCATCTGGATCCCCTCTTTCATCCTTTCCGAGTCGTTTATATTTAAGGGTTCCATTTATAGGGGAAACCAAATACTTCCGATTTACTGCCCAAATGGAATTGCCAGAGTGATCATCAATGCCATCTTGAAATATCTGTGACAGACCATCCAAGGTTTAGTAGTAGCAAACCGGTACCAAACGAAGGTGTTCTAAAAGACAGACGGGAGCCAACCTCACTCCAGTCAGTAGGATCTAGATCTTCCCATTTCTTATCAAGCTTCCAAGGATCACTGTCAGAGTCATGGTAGATTGCCAACCTATGCAGTTCGACAGACTAAACAATGACAAAAGAACAAAGAAACTTTTAGTGTCATCTTGATTACAGATACGATAAATGAAACAAGTGGTCAAAGAGGAAATAAAAAGATGCCATAACTTAACGATAATAAATTGCTTAATGCTATACACAGTATGACCAAACAAGCTTAATAATGCCACTTGGTAGCATCATAAGAACAAGTCAAAACTACGACTACCGGAGTAACACAAACTACAACTTTTGAGTTCAAATTCAGAAAACAAAACTACAGGTTTCAAGCCAGACCCACCTGTCAGCCACACACTTTAATTTTCTGAAACAAGTGGCCGATGGGTGGGGACAGTCCGATAGGTCGTAGATTTGTGTTACCCGGTGCAAATAGTCAAGTTTTTTGAAATAATTCAACAACAACAACAACAAAGCCTTTTTATCCGAAGCAAGTTGGGGTAGGCTTTTTTCAAATTAGTTCAAAATAAATAAATGGAACGAGAGCACAAAAAATCATTTGCGATCGAGTTCCAAAATTAGTGATACAGAACTTCATCTGCAGTCAGAGCTATGGCAGGTGTTCGACAAAAAATAATTAAAAAACGAGCTATGGCAGAATTTTAGTCAAAACTACATGGATATCAAACGAGGCATCAACTTGTTATTTGTTAATATATAAATCTGCATTTGAAGTCCTGAATCAGTATGGCAGAAAGGATTGAAAGTCAGCAGCCATTCATAGCTATGGATAAAATAAGAAAACAGTGGTTATCAGATAAAGGACTACTTGCAAAAGGCAGTATACACCTTTCTCTCTTGTAAGCCCAAAAGCCCTATAAACATTGAGGCATTGCCCCTTTTTTTTTTGAGGAATAAGCATTGCCCAATGCCCATTGCAAAGAAGAAAAGATAACTAGGGTGCAAGTCACTCATTTTTATGGGACGCATTAGTGCTATTGGCTATGGAATGCCAATAAGTTCCATGCCAAGTGGTGACTAAAGTTATTCACTACAGAGTCTAAAGCTACACTAATTCGGAAAACAGAGGATGAGAGGGGTACCGAATTGACTACTTCTGTAACTGCTTCTATGCTATGCAGCTAGGTTACAGACATGGAATTCGCTATGAAATCTCACCAATGGAAAAAGACATATGTAGACGAGATAGATTAATATAGCAGATGAATAGAGCATAAAATTCCATGGTTATATGACTTTGGTCTAACCTTTCGCAGCTTATCTAGGGCTACACCAGCATCAAATGTCTCATTACCATCCTCATCCACCGTAACCGCTGCAAGTTTTGATAAAGTGAAACCAGACGCGAATGGGTGCCCAGGATTGCTGGGAGAGAAAAAAAGGAAACAGTTTATGAAAAGAGTTCAATGAAAGACCATAATGTTAAACAGATATGCTAGCCATTTAGCAAACCTGACAGAATCTTCATATCTGATGTGTACATTACTGATTGTTACTTTAAGATTTCCAATAATTGTAGATATTAAATTGTATAGCCATGAATTTCCACCTGGCCCCTGTAACATGAAAGGAACAACCGGAATACATGAACGAAAGCAACATAGTTCACACAAAAGAGAAACTACACGTATAATGTGGGAGTTTACCACCCTCACTTTCTATTGTATTAGCTTTTAGCTTTTGTGTCAAATATTTCTTCTAATCATGCTGATGTGTATCTCTCCAAATGGCTGGTGTAAGAATAATGAGCACTGAGCAGTGCTGAAACTAAAACTACAGCAACCAAGATGTGAGAATGCATTTAAGCGGGCGTACCATGATTTTTTATTTAAATCGTACAATAAATCAGCGGGCACAGTTAGTGGTACAAGCTAAAAGTTAACATCTGAATCCTAGTTTATTTTCTTCTGCCATCAATGGTACATCTTAAATGCATTCGCTGATGTTACCACTATTCACTAATTTACCTTTGCAAAATACCAGAAAGCGCATTAAAGACAAGGATTGTGAAATAAACAGGATAAGAGATCATACAGGTCCTCCTTTTGAACTCCTACTTGTCGCTTCAAGAGTTGCTGCCTCTGCAGCCTGCAGAAAAAAGGAGAACATTTGAATTTGAATTCCATGAAGCAGTCTGTGCATCGGAGAAAGAAGGAAAACAACAGCAGACAAAACTGTGTAACCAGCTAGGCACCAATCAATCGTAATTCAACAGGACTGCAAGACTGCCAGGGGAGAAAAGTCCTCACTTGACTGATGAATGGCAGGCTTCCCAAAAGGAAAAAGCTAGCTCAATGACAAGGTCATCAAGGTGGAGGTCAAGTCTATTTGGTGGCAACCATGAATGGGAAGGTTCTAGAGCAAATAGAGTACAGTGGACAATGACACAATAATAGATCGCATGGTCCTAAGGCTTAGAGCAAATGTTTGTGTATGTTTTAGGATCTGCCAAATATTCCTAACATCGGAATCCGAAGAATACATATCAAGAAACTGATTCCAGCCTCCTACTTGACACTTAATTAGGTATCATCAAAAGCAATTAATAGAAACATCAGCGAAAAATTTGGCCAGAACATGTAACTAAAGTAGGCATGCCCGGATATTATAACATGTTTATGAAGACCATGCAAACACAAAAGGAGCATTGTTTCAATTACCACAAAATGGTGCAAAGGGACAATTATAACAACAAAATACATCAAGTGGTGATGCTAAGAAAGGCATTAAGGAGCTCAGAATAGCACAGACCCAAGTGGAAACTCGTTTTTAGTTTGCCTATATACATTATATAAATTATCATACATCTCCGAGGATTACTGTCCAATCTTGCCTAGCCAAAGAAGAATAGACTAAAATATAATAAAATGAAAACAAACCTCAATTTGCTGAAGCTTGGCTTCAAAAAGTTTCTCTCTGTCTTCTTCCTAAAGTTTTTATTATTAAAAAAGAAAGAAGAAGAAGAAGAAGATGAGATAGCAAATAGTGAGCAAGAGTAACAATGAGGAAATGCCATGCATAGAAATTTCTACAGGTCTGCTAATCATAAATACCTTGAGAGTCTGTCCATCAGGAACAGGATGAGCAAGAATAAAGAGACGATCGATAAGAACAATAACTGGCTCTTTACCCAGGCTTTTCCACGGAACCTACCAGAACTCACAAATTAAGCAGTTAAAATTCAAACGAAAAGGATGAAGCGATGACAAACTCAACAGCCTATGGTAGCAACTAGGTGCAGGTATGCACGCACATCCTACACCCTATCTCATTTATATCAGGTGCAGCAATGCTTCCTAACTTAAAGAGGTTCTGATCTATACAGAAAACTACAGGAAAATTTGAATGTTTTGTTCTTCAAAATTATCAATTGGAAAGCACTGCTGAAAGATGCAAACCAAACCAAAATGCCATTTAAAAACAAGGTAGAAGACATCAATGTCATTACAATTAAAACAATGTTAGAGATTGTGGTGTACGGATGCAAGAAAATAGAGAGCAGAGACAGCCAGGTACTGTATACGAAGAGATGTACCTTCAATGTTATAGTACCAATGAATCCAGCTTTCACTGTCACCGGGAGCCGGAGAGAATTCAGCGCTTCAGCCTTAAGCTTTAAGTCTTTCAGAACGACATCGCCTATTCAGAGAAAAATGAATGCAGGTGACTAAGCAGTACACAAAGCTCAATGCGAGCACAAAGCTGAATGATAACACAGTAACTACTGAAATTTTCAACTGAACGGTAAAGGTGGTAAACATTAAAACATATGTAATGTTGTTGCTAACAATAGTATATTTCCCTTTTGAGAAACGCAAACTAGAAATGAACAGGTTGATTCAGCAGTTCATACTTCATTAGTTTCAATAAATGTAATTTCAAATAATTTCATATGCCAACAATACCACTATATAAAATAAACTCGATCGGTGGGGGAAAGACCACCCCCACGGCTTTGCACTAAGAAGAATCTCTTCCTAGCCTGGTCGAGAAAAGGCCTCGAAGGCAGGCTGCCCCAACAAGCCACAGGTGGCCAGGACACATGTGCCACGAGCATATATCTGAAGGAACCTGCAGTGGTTATGCGTATAACACGGAACAGCTTACGAAGGTCATTTTTTTACCCAGGCCTGTTTAAATTCGCTCCCACAGGAAGTCGAACCCAGGACTACAACTACTAGGCTGTAAACCTGTTTACAATACCAGTAATATAGTTATTAAGTTGTTTTGGCCATTCTGTCCAGAAGTGAAGAGGAGGATTAAAGCCCTCTTTTCATAGTGAATCCTCAGTGAAGCTGTCATGAGAAACATTAGCCAGTTTTTACCCTATGGTATTTGGGGCTATTGCATTTCTACCCTGATTTGCCTCCCAATTGTGATTTTAGCCCTGCAATTTAGGGTTTGCGATTTTACCCCTGGAATTTCAAAACGAAGAAAATTATACCCCTACCGGGAGTAAAATTGTAATCCCGGTAGGGGTAAAGTCAGGCTTCAGTTTGAAAAAACCAGGGGTAAAATCGCAAAGTTGAATAAAGAGGGATTAAACCACAATTGAGAGGCAAACCAGGATAGAAACGCAATATTCCCCCATGGTAGAAACACAATATTACAGAATTAAGAGTATTGTATTATACACATCTGTTCAGAATCATAACCCAAAAAATGTACCAGGGCTCAGTTGCCCTATCCCCAATCACAAAATGACAAAGAAAAATCAAGTTTATGGGATCCCAGCCAAGCGTACTCTATCAGCACAAAGAGAATAAACATCAAGTGTCATTAATAGAATTGCAATGCACAAAAGTATCACATACAAAGAGCCCACATTATAGTCATTTTCTGTTCCAGGACATGTGTTTAGCATGCTACCGCTCTAGTTAGAAGATAGGTTACTGGGTTTCAAGTAGTGCCGGTGGGAGCTGGCAAAAACTTTTTTCACCGGTCCCATTTCGTCCTACTCAGGTCACGTGTTTTTACTTCTCCCAAATCATACTACATGAACCCAGAATCAGATGAATAATGATCTCTTCCAAACAAGGAAACAAGGAATACATCAAACCACATCACAACAAAAAGTGTGGCAAGAAATAAATAGTATCACATTCAAAGTTAACAATACATAAGGAGAAGCTTATGGTCAATCAAAAGAAAAATAAAAGTGACACTGAGATAGAAACATACCTTTCCAAACACTTATTCTGAGAGCTTCAACAGAAAGCCCTTCAACATATTCACCCAAATATTTGCGTAGCAAGTAAAGTACCTACAATTGAAAACATCAAATTTTCTAATAGATCAAAACATAAACTCTCGTATAAAATGACCAAATTTTCTTATGGGTCAGCAGTACCTACTGTGCTATGCACCCTTTTTTCTCATAAAAAAATGCTGGAAAAATATTTGGAATCTTACAATGGTATCTATTAACAAATTGGATAAAAACTTGGTATAATCAGAAGTGCAATGTCTATCACAATGACGATAGTGAGGTTATGCCATCTTAGCGGCTGCATAAAGTAATATAAAATCTATACAGAAACAGCAAGACACCAGGATGGAGTGGATTCATTAATGTTACCATACTATCCAAGCTGGTTCGAATTGGGACAGTGACCTATCCGCACCCCCCGCCCCCTCTCCCTCCTTCCCCCTTCTTGCTGAGAAAGTACTACTACTGATCCTATGCATCAATTCTTCCAGAATTCATGTATGACACGATATCAAGGCAAGGAGTGACTGTAGCATCCCATAAATTACTCAACTACCACCATTTACTAGTATGGTTGTACCATAGATAAGAACATGAAACGAAAGTCACAATGAAAGCCCGTACAAGAAACGGATGCAAGCTTAGAATAGGATAGCCTCATAGCCAGAAGGAAGTATCACCATCCTAGCGTGCGCCATGGATACTCAAAATGTCATTCGTCATTGAGAATTTGAGATAGTCGAGAACAGTATCATCATGCAGGTGGATGGCCAGTGATCAATTCCATTTATGACACGCCATAGTGCGGAGAAACATTATGTTCTAGTAGCAAAATAGCACTGATATGAATGCAAGCTAATTGCGACAAGAGACTATTGAGTGTCACATGTCTATCATCTGGAACTAACAGGTACTAGGAAATTAGCGGGGGAAAGACGTACATTGCAGCAATGGACTTCCACACTAACTTCAGATGCAACACTGAAACGCAAGGCAATGGTGTAGAGGGAATACGGACAATATACATTTTTCGAGCTGAGTGCACAAAGTCATAGGTTCTGACTTCTGAGGTTTAAAAAAATTGCATAAATGTCCTCCGTAACTATAAACACTTCACTGTGCCCCCGCCCTCCAAAATTAACAATCCCCAACTCTTCCTCGAGGAAAGATCAACACTCAACACACCAAGACCCGCCCGTTGAGGCAAAGGCAACCGAGCTACGGCGCTCCAAAAGGACCACAAATCAGCGACGCGATCACTATGAGCGCTGCTTAAATTGACTACCCAACCGACCACCCACCACGAACAGCCCAGCGGTCCACTACTCGATCACGCGACAAAAAAACAATTGCCGAACCGATTATATGAAGGAAATGGGGAACAGGGATGGAGCGGGAGGGCGGGTGAGAGATCGTACGTGTCCCTCGAACATGGCGGACGCCGAGGGCGCGGCCCGCGGGCGGGCCCGGCGCGGCGGTTGGCGTGGCGGGGAGCGCCCTAGGGCGACGGCGGAGGCGCGGTCGCGAATCCGCTCCCTCCTCCTCCTCCTCGCGCGTGGAGGGGCACCGTCATGGAGCGCCGAGGCCGACGGGGGTTAGGGTTTCCGCGGAGGCGGTAGCGGAGGGCGCGGGGCCGCGGAGAGGTGGCGAGCAAGACGACGAGGAAGCCTGGGCGGCGGAACCGCGGAAGAGAGGACGAGGACGAGATGGGGCCGGCACTGCGGGGACTTCGCGGTACTCTGGTGGGGTTCTTTTTGGCTTTGGTCCGAGTGGGGTCCAGGTCCCGATCGAGCGGGCTCGGGCGCAGCGCTACGCTACGCTACGTGCGCCACGCTCCTTCGGCGGCACGACGTCCGGTCAACAGGTGGAGGGCTGTGCGAGGGCCCGCTTTGTGTGGACCGCACGGGTGGGGCTGGGGGATCATGCTTTTTGTGACCTTTTCGTCTTTTTTTTTCTATAATTTTCCCAAAAATCAATCATGTACTCATCCCCTTTTTATTTGACATCGTGTAGAAAGAAACAGAGGAAGTATATGCCACCACTGGACACATGTGATCCACATATATCACCAGCAATGACATGCGGGATTGTGCAAATTGCAGCGAAGAGGTAGAAAGATTTCTTCTCCTTAATCCCTGAGCACTACTTTGTACTCCTAGCTTTTGTCTAACCATCTATAGAGTATCATCTATATTCTGGAGTTGTCTATATATCATGCGCAATGGAATTGATATGCCTCAATCTTCGTTCTTTTGTAGAACGAAGATGATGTGTAGTTTTCATGTATTTTTTGAGAAAACATTGGCTTCTTTTTTGTAAATTTTGTTGCTTTGATCTAGGTTGACATATATGTGTTCAATCCGCCCATAATGCAGCTTTCCGACAAATTGTTACGTTGTCATTGAGAAAAGCACAGCTCGTGTGTTTGCTACGCTCGATAACTTAATTAATTTCAGTCGATTTTATTTTCAACTAACATGCACATCATGTTAGGTTTTCGGAGCTTCGATGTGCTTATGAACTTAGAAGGTAGAAGGAGGCTCACAGACGAAAGAGGTTGACATGAGATATTTGGATTGACTGTACATGAATGCAGATACAAGGCTATCATGAGCGGCGACCGATGTTTGCTCCGGTTCCAGAACGACGACTCTCAGGACTAAAGAAGCTAAAAGGTTGTTTCGTGAAATATTTTTGACACAATCACAAACACAGTTAGCACATTCGTTTTTCTAAAGAAACCACAATCGAAACCAGCAGCCACTGCCATATCAAAGAGGCTTTAAATAAAAAGCTTAATTGCAAATTCCACCTCATAACTCACATCTAGTTTGATATTTCGTCAAAAGTTCATTTGTTGTAAAAACCACCTCACCCCAAACAATTGGTTGAAATGACCTCCAGTTTCCATGTGCTCTCACTGTCACCTTAAACGCTTGGCTTCATCAGCCGATTAATTATGGTCGAGTCGAGTTTTGTACTTTAATCGTTTATCATGGACCCATCGCACTAAAGCTCACTGATTTTATTGTGTCTTGAACGCCTACAACTACATCCGAACATAACAAATTCAACTGCTCAACTATCGACAATCCCACCGCTACCGTACGCAGTGCGAGGCTCTAAGAGCTAGACACACATTTACGTAGCATTTTTTGGCCTATTTGAAAAAGCACATGTGTAACGCCCTGAAAATTCACCCTTAAAATTTCCAAACTAAATCGAAACTGAAATCAGAAGCTTTCAAAACTTTTCAAAATCTTTCCTCTCTCTTTTCCGTTCTGGCCGTTTCCAGCCCAATTCCCGTCTCCCTCCTTTCTTTTCCGGCCCAACCTCCACCTGCACGACCACCTATTCCATCGCTCTGTACCGTCCAGCAGCTAGACGACACACTGACTGGCCGCTTTTCTCGCTGAGCGCTCGAGTCCCGTCACTCCAAAGCCGCACCGCCAACGCGCGGCCGTGCCCACTTGCCTGCGTCAAGCGTCGTCCGCTCCAGCTGCCGCTCAGTCCCGTCGCTTCTGCACCGCGCATGCCACAAAGCGAGCACTGCCAGGCCCCCCTCGCTCTCTGCAGCTTGCGTCTCCTCACCCCAAAGAGCACGCATGCCGGAGCGATCCCGTCACCGAGCCACGCCGCCAACTAGCCGACGCACCGCCCACGCAGCCCCTGCCGCTGCGGTCGCGTCGCACAGCACCGGCGACCAAAGCACAGCCGCTTCACTGTCGCCGCCGCGGCGTCCTCGTGAGGCTTCCCCTTCCCTCTCCTCGAGCTCGTCCCCGGCTATAAATAGCCCCCTTGCCGAGCTCCTCCGTCGCCCAGCACCACCACCGAGCCACCCTAGCAAGCCCCAACTCCGTCCAGCCGGAGTTTACTGTCTTCTCCAATCCCGGCGACCGCGCCGTCGATCTCCCGCCGTAGCTCGTCCCAGGTTCGATTAAGTCGAAGGTGAGCACCTCCAGCACGAGCTCCACCTCCCCAGACCATCCCCACGACATTCCCCTCGCTCAATCGAGCTCCACCAGGACAGCCATGGCCGTCGCCTCTGCTCCCCGTCGCGGCGCCGTTCCCCCAACAGTACCTCCCCAATTTTATGCCTCAAATAGAACCGTCGTGGACTCCTCCTTCGATTCCTCCACTCCCTGGCTGCCCTCCTCTCCTTCCCCATGCCGGATTTGGGAGCTCTTGGAGCTGTCAATGGCGTTCAGAGCAGAGAAAGAAGAAAGCTCTGTATCGATCTCCTCTCGATCTATTTCTGTTGGGCCATTGCAACTCACCGTACTAAGCAAAGCTCCTGGCCCATATCCCTTCACGCCAGCCCATACTACTCCCGTAGGCCCATCAAACCAACAGGCCTTTTCCCCTTGATCGAAGCACCAGCAGCAGCCCAGCACACGTGCTGTTTTTCCATTTCCGAATTTATTTTCGGAATAAACCGACACACTCCACTATAAAATCCATATCTCCCTCGTCCGAGCTCCGATTGATTCGATTCTTCCTCCTAAATTCATCTAAAATCGAGCTCTATCCATTTCTACCACTTTCATATTTTATAGAGCTCATCTTCTATTTCTTTTGTATTTATTTGTGTTTGTTTGCTTGTTTGCCGGTCGCGTAGCTAACGGAGAGACGGTACGCGAAGAGGAGGAGGAGGAGGAGCAGGAACCAGGAGCCGAAGACTTCGAGCAGGAGCTTCCCGAGGATGTCAACGAAGGCAAGTCACAATCCGTTTTCCCTTTGATCATACTGCTCCTATGTTTTATAAACACAACCCGTAGAAGCCATTTTATTGCATGAAATGATTGCCCTGTGTTTGCAAAACCTTTGTGTAGTATGACCAAGACCACTGAGCCTTATATTATCTATCCTAAATTATTCCCTATTAAACCTAGGATATCCATGTATGACTATTATTTACGCATGGATGATTTCCTTGTTATAGAAATGCTTAGGACTGTGTATCACTAAGTGCTCTACTTATACTTAGCTTTTGCAAATGTGAAAACCGTGATTGGTGTTGTGTGGTAGTAGTAAGGTTGGGTGATAACTTAAGTAAGATGAATGAATGAACTTGGGTTAGAGCTGAGGTGATCCTGATGATATTTATGGAAGATTAAGTGTCGCCTCTGTGGTGTGCTTATGACAAGTGATATGGGAGATGAATGCCGCCTCTGTGGTGGGTTCATGTATGTGGAGATGATTGCCTTGGCTCGTATAAGGACCGAGTTGCTTGTGACATCCTACCTAGCCGTTTATTCAGTACGACCACACTACCGTGTATGCGGCACGGCTTAGTCTAAACCCCGCCAGCTAGTCTGTTAATCGCCTGGAGGCTGGAGATGCAATGGGAGCCCATGGAGCAGGTGGACGTGATGCAGACGTGTGCGACCCGGTCGAGGCCTAGATCAGAGGCTAGACCCCTGGACAACTCCCATGGCGATTAGTCGGGACGATGCTGTGATGGGTAATGGCTTTGTGAGTCTTCACACCACCCGCGCAGTGGCGTTGTACACTCAGATTGGGGTACAGCGTACAACCTCTGCAGAGTGTTAAAATCTATTCGAATAGCCGAGTCCACGGTCACGGACATGGCTTTGGTTCGGTCCAAGAACTAGCATGGGGTGGGTGCTTATCTCCTTGATGCGTGAGTGTTTGAGAATAGGTCCGGCCTTCCGCCGAAGGTTGTCGTGGACGGGGTGTCCGGCAACGTAAAACTTGACCAACCCCATAATATCCTAATTTGATGCTTTTGCTAAAATGCTTTATAAACTGAACCCCTGCATGTGTAAAACTTGCTTTATTGCAATGTTAAACCTGATGGCCTTTACCTTGCTACTGCCCAATTGCATACCTTATCCATTGATGGTAGGGTAAGGGTTGCGACTTGCTGAGTACTTCTGTACTCATTCTTGCTTGCTGATTACAGAGGAAGATCCAGACTTCGTCGACGCCGACGGTGAGGAAGACGATTAAGCTTGGTCTCGTCCGCACCCGAGCTGCCTGTGGCATTAGTCTACCGCTTAGTTGCTTCCGCTATGGTTGAAGACCTAGATGTTATCATCGGGGTCTGGTTTGTACTTGTCGTTTGTTATCTTTTGATATTCTTGTTGCTTATCGATCGATCCTAGCCAGGTCGCGACTTGTAATATCACCTGTTGTAAGACTTGATTGTACCAGCGACTGATCCAGGGACTGGTATAATAAAGTGTTTTAGCTCCTGGGATAACCGGGGCGCTTCAGGTGGTATCAGAGCCGTGCTTGGCTGTAGGACGTGACCCTAGGCTTGGACGCTAAAATTATTTGCAAAAACTATTTTGGAAAACTCCTTAGCTCTTTCCCTCTCTTTTGCAAAACTCTTATTTAATCCCTCCTCTACAGATGGAAGAAGATGGATGGGTGACCGACTACTGCTTGGAGACCTCTGGCTTCCCAAAGGTGCTACGTGATGCCATGATCAGACTTGGCATTATGGAGCCAGCGGAGTATGTTGGAAGAGAGTATGAAGAGTTTGGCACTGAGCGCTGTGAAGTCACCATTCACATTGGATCCAGTGATGACCACCCGGAGATGAAGCCCTGGAACGTGACTACCACTGGGTCACGATTCCCAGACACCTACCAAGCTGTGGCACGCAAGGCCCTTCGGTACTTGTGCCAGATGTATGAGAGGCCTATCGGTCGCTCGCCAATGAGGTTTTTCCCTCCCCTGGAGAGAAACCGCCCGCTTGGCTTGCAAGGATGAGGACAATTGAAGGCATCAGAATGGCTGAAAGAGATCCCACTGTGGTTGCCATGACCCGTTATCTGCTCGCCTTGGATGAGCTGTATGACGGAACCGCAGCCAGACTGCGAAGGTGCATCACTCGAGCTGAAGAAGCTGAGACACGAGTTAGGATCCTACGTGTTCAGCTCGCTGTGAAGCCAAAGCTCGTGAAGCAGAAGAAGCAGAAAGCCGTGTTGTTGCTGCCTCAGAAGCCTTGAAGTCCGCAGAGAAGACCGCTACAACAAGCTAGTTGGCACTGCCTATCTCACTGGGCGTGCCCACTGCAGGACTCTGCATATCCCCGGAGTAGGAGAACGTTCCGTTTTGGATGGGACTCCTATCTGCTCTGCGGGAAGCAACATCAAGAGGAAGTACGCAGAAGATCTTCCTGCACCACCGCCCTCTCAAGCAGACGGTAAAGAAGAAGAAGAAGAAGAGCCCCTCCCTTTGACCCAGCCTTTTCCAAAGGAGAATGAAGATCGCCTCCCCACTGCTTTGGGTGAAGATTCCCAGTTAGAGGCCTGGAAGATGCCTCCAACCTCATGGATGCCCAGGACCCATGAGTGTCTACCGAGATGAAGATCCAATCATCGTGGGATGAAGCTACCGGTCCGAGTTCAAGAAAGTGTCTGTGGAAGTCTGTACCCCTCGAAGTTTAGTTTGTCCCTTGTAGTCGCAGTGTAGCCGCTAGTAGCTCTTCGCTAGTGTTGTACCCCTGTTGTTTTAGTGAACCTGTGAGTGCTGTTTGTTTGTGTGAATTGCTTGTTGTGTGTGCCAGCAAGGCCTTTGTGCCCTGCTCCCCTTTTATAAAAAGAAAAATATAACAACCAAGAGAACTAAATGATAACATAAAGAAGATCTTAGGTTCTTCTCTCATCTTATGCTCTTCCCTCTTGCCCTCAAACAGATGCCGCCCAAACGCTCTGCAAGGATCCAGCAGCGCCAACGGCGCCAGCGCAACAACCGTAGGGAAGAAGAAGTAAACCAAGATGCTGAAGTTCAAGCTGAGAACTCCAACCATGGACAGTTGCCTAACCCTCCACTCACCACCCTAGTGGAAGTTATGGCACAGCAAACCCGTCTGTTGGAAGCACTTGTGCAGAACAACAATAACAACAACAACCAACGCCGTCAGCAGCAAACGCATGGTTTCCAGAGTAAGATGGCTGAGTTTGTCAGAATTAAGCCACCAACCTTTGGAGGATCTGAGGACCCACTCGAAGCTGATGACTGGTTAAGGAACATCCAAAGGAAGCTCGATGCTATCAACTGTGAAGGAAGAGACAGAGTTCTCCTGGCATCCCATCAACTCACTGGGACAGCCTTAGCCTGGTGGGAGAACTACTGTGAAGCCACTGATGATCCCACAACCATCACTTGGGAGGAATTTATGGAAGAATTCCGCCGCTACCATGTTCCAGAAGGTACCATGCAACTCAAGGCAGATGAGTTTCGTAGGCTGAAGCAAGGAAGCATGTCTGTTAATCAGTACATCCGCAAGTTCATTGAACTTTCTCGCTATGCTCCTGAGGAAGTTTCAACTGACAAGAAGAAGCAGAACAAGTTCAAGAAAGGTTTATCTGGAGAGTTAGGAACTCAGATGACTCCTCACATCTATCCTGACTTCAACACCCTGATGAACCAGACCATCCTACTGAAGAAAGAAAGGATGATGGAGATGTCTAAGGAGAAGAAGCGCAAGTTGCAGCTCATGAAGTCCGTCAGCAGGAAAGATTCCAGAGGCCTCGGAACTCCAATTTCCAAGGTCAGAAGAGTCAAGCCCCAATGCAGTTCAGGACTCCATCCAATGTCTCTCGTCAGCTCAGTTTTCCTCAGAAGAGTCAGAACAACACCAAGACTCAGCAGTACAGCAGTGGTCAAGTGACCAACCAACCCAAGGCTTGCTTCAACTGTGGTGACCTTAGCCACTTCATTGCCAACTGTCCCCACAAGAACAAGCCAGCTGTTTCCATTCAGTCCAACACTGTGAATGGACCAAGGATGTCCGGAGCACACGTGGAACCAACCAAGTCTCCAACCAGCCAGCGAAGACACAGCAGTCCTTCGGACGTGCCCGCGTCAACCACATCCATGCTCAGAAGCTCAGGACGCACCCGGAGTTGTGCTTGGTGAGTTTCTTGTTGAATCAGTTCTTGCAACAGTTTTGTTTGATTCTGGAGCATCGCACTCTTTCATATCATCAAGTTTTGTGGAAAAGCATAAAGTACCTACAGTACTGCTTAAAACCCCCTTAATAACCCGATCACCCGGAGCTGACATTAAGTGTCACTTGGGTTGTTCGCGGATAAGAATCACCCTAAGTGGGGTAGCCTTCCTAGCCAGTCCAGTGGTACTAAAATCCAAGGGGATAGATCTAATCCTCGGAATGGATTGGTTAACCAAGCATGATGGTGTCATAGCATGTTCAGAAAGAACAGTTACAGTGACCAACCATGAGGGAACCCGAGTAGTCTGCCAAGCCCTTGGAAGTAAACCTGACTCGATGGTGTTTACCTTGGAGACCAAGACTGTAGAAGAAGTACCAGTGGTAAATGAGTATCCAGATGTGTTCCCAGAAGAGTTACCTGGAATGCCACCAGATAGGGATATTGAGTTCATCATTGACCTTATCCCTGGAACAGCCCCAATAGCCAAGCGACCCTACCGCATGGCAGCCGCAGAGTTAGCAGAACTCAAGGAACAGTTAAGAGAACTCCAAGAGAAAGGATATATCAGACCCAGCTCTTCCCCATGGGGAGCACCAGTTCTCTTTGTCAAGAAGAAGGATGGAAGTATGAGGATGTGTGTAGACTACAGATCCTTGAATGAAGTGACCATCAAGAACAAGTATCCTCTGCCCAGGATTGATGACCTGTTTGATCAGTTAAAAGGAGCCAAGTACTTCTCCAAGATTGACTTAAGATCTGGGTATTATCAGCTGAAGATCAGAGAAGCAGATATCCCAAAGACAGCTTTTGTGTCCAGATATGGCCAGTATGAGTTCACAGTTATGTCTTTTGGACTAACCAATGCACCTGCGTACTTCATGAATCTCATGAACAAGGTGTTTATGGAAGAATTAGATAAGTTTGTCGTTGTCTTCATTGACGACATACTGATCTATTCAAAGAGTGCCGAAGAGCACGAGCAACATCTGAGAGTGATTTTGGAAAAACTCAGAGCTCACAAATTATACGCCAAGTTCAGTAAATGTGAGTTTTGGCTTGAGAAAGTTGCCTTCCTTGGCCACATTCTGACAGCAGAAGGAGTTGCTGTAGACCTAGAGAAAGTTGAAGCAGTTACTCATTGGCCTCAGCCGACAAATGTGTCAGAGATCAGAAGCTTTCTTGGATTAGCGGGTTATTACCGCCGATTCATTGAAGGATTTTCCAAGATAGCCAGACCCATGACAGAACTTCTCAGGAAAGACAAGAAGTTTGAATGGACCCAGTCTTGTGAAAGAAGCTTTCAAGAATTGAAGAGAAGACTGACAACAGCACCAGTGTTAGTCTTACCTGACATTCATAGAGATTTTGTTGTCTACTGTGATGCATCAAGACAAGGCTTGGGATGTGTCCTAATGCAAGATGGTAGAGTTGTTGCCTATGCATCAAGGCAATTGAAGACACATGAGCAGAATTATCCCACTCATGATCTGGAGTTAGCCGCAGTAGTGCATGCCCTCAAGATTTGGAGGCACTACTTAATTGGAAATAAGTGTGAGATCTACACGGATCATAAGAGTTTAAAGTACATCTTTACTCAGCCCGATCTGAATCTGAGACAACGAAGATGGCTAGAGTTAATAAGGATTATGATTTGGAAATCCACTACCATCCCGGGAAAGCAAATGTTTGTGGCAGATGCCTTAAGCAGAAAAGCCTACTGTAAACTACCTCATGACCCACAATGATCACCTGTCGACCGAGATGAAGAAGTTTAATCTGGAGATAGTGCCTCGAGCTTGTGTGAATAGTCTAAGTGTGCAACCGACACTAGATGAACAGATCAGGCAATCCCAGCTCAAGGATCAAGAGTTAATGAAGATCCGCAGCCACACTGGAGAAAACAAAGCCCCAAACTTCAGAGTAGATGACAAAGGAACTCTGTGTATAAAGACAGAATCTGTGTACCACAAGAAGGAAAGTTCCGAGAGATAATCATGGATGAAGCCCACAACTCAGCTTATTCCATCCACCCAGGATCTAACAAGATGTATCTTGATTTAAAGGAAAAGTATTGGTGGAATGGAATGAAGGCAGATATAGCCAAGTTTGTTGCAGAATGTGATGTCTGTCAGAGAGTCAAGGCAGAACACCAGAAGCCTGCAGGATTACTCCAGCCCTTACCAATCCCTGTGTGGAAATGGGATGAAGTAGGCATGGATTTTATAGTTGGTTTTCCTAAAACAAAGAAGGGATATAACTCTGTATGGGTAATAGTGGACCGACTCACCAAGGTCGCTCACTTTATTCCTGTACGAACCAACTATGGAGGAGACAAGTTAGCCCAGTTGTACATCGACAACATAGTGAAGCTACATGGAGTACCGAGCAGAATTGTTTCTGATAGAGGTACCCAATTTACCTCTAGGTTTTGGAAAAGCTTACACTCTGCTTTGGGAACTAAGTTGGATTTCAGCACCGCTTATCACCCTCAGACGGATGGTCAGACAGAAAGGATCAATCAAATCCTTGAGAGACATGTTGAGAGCCTGTGCACTGACCTATGGCAAAGACTGGGAGAAGAGTCTAGCTTATGCGGAGTTCTCATACAACAACAGTTACCAAGCCAGCCTCAAGATGTCACCTTTTGAAGTGTTGTATGGCAGAAAATGTAGAACACCTCTGATGTGGTCAGAAGTCGGAGAGCGTTCCCTTACAGGACCCTCCATTGTTAAAGAGGCAGAAGAAAAAGTTGCAGAGAAATCAGAGAAAAGCTGAAAGAAGCACAGTCTCGTCAGAAGAGTATTCTGACAAAGAGAAGAGGGATTTAAGTTTCCAAGTGGAGACTATGTGTACCTTAAAGTTTCCCAATTCGAGGTACACGTCGTTTCCAAGTCCGTGGCAAGTTAGCACCACGCTACATCGGACCTACCGAGTGTTGAAGAAGATCGGTACAGTGGCATACAGGATTGAACTACCACCAGAGTTGGCAGATGTGCATAATGTTTTCCATGTGTCCCAGCTCAAGAAGTGTCTGAGAATACCAGAAGAGCATGTCTCTGTGGAGACCTTGGATTTACAAGATGACCTCCGATATCGGGAAGTGCCGATTAAGATTTTGGATGTAACAACCCGTCAGACCAGAGGTTCAACAGTTCGTCTGTATCGTATTCAGTGGAGTCGGCACACAGAAGCAGAAGCTACATGGGAAAGAGAAGATGCTTTGAGGAAGGAGTATCCCCATCTCTTCGAAGATGAGCTTGAATCTCGGGGACGAGATTCCTTTAAGGGGGTAGGTTTGTAACGCCCTGAAAATTCACCCTTAAAATTTCCAAACTAAATCGAAACTGAAATCAGAAGCTTTCAAAACTTTTCAAAATCTTTCCTCTCTCTTTTCCGTTCTGGCCGTTTCCAGCCCAACTTCCCGTCTCCCTCCTTTCTTTTCCGGCCCAACCTCCACCTGCACGACCTATTCCATCGCTCTGTACCGTCCAGCAGCTAGACGACACACTGACTGGCCGCTTTTCTCGCTGAGCGCTCGAGTCCCGTCACTCCAAAGCCGCACGCCAACGCGCGGCCGTGCCCACTTGCCTGCGTCACGCGTCGCTCCGCTCCAGCTGCCGCTTCAGTCCCGTCGCTCTGCACCGCGCATGCCACAAAGCGACGCACTGCCCAGGCCCCCCTCCGCTCTCTGCAGCTTGCGTCTCCTCACCCAAAGCTGCACGCCTGCCCGAGCGATCCCGTCACCGAGCCACGCCGCCAACTAGCCGACGCACCGCCCCACGCAGCCCCTGCCGCTGCGGTCGCGTCGCACAGCACCGGCGACCAAAGCACAGCCGCTTCACTGTCGCCGCCGCGGCGTCCTCGTGAGGCTTCCCCTTCCCTCTCCTCGAGCTCGTCCCCGGCTATAAATAGCCCCCTTGCCGAGCTCCTCCGTCGCCCAGCACCACCACCGAGCCACCCTAGCAAGCCCCAACTCCGTCCAGCCGGAGTTTACTGTCTTCTCCAATCCCGGCGACCGCGCCGTCGATCTCCCGCCGTAGCTCGTCCCAGGTTCGATTAAGTCGAAGGTGAGCACCTCCAGCACGAGCTCCACCTCCCCAGACCATCCCCACGACATTCCCCTCGCTCAATCGAGCTCCACCAGGACAGCCATGGCCGTCGCCTCTGCTCCCCGTCGCGGCGCCGTTCCCCAACAGTACCTCCCCAATTTTATGCCTCAAATGGAACCGTCGTGGACTCCTCCTTCGATTCCCCCACTCCCTGGCCGCCCTCCTCTCCTTCCCCATGCCGGATTTGGGAGCTCTTGGAGCTGTCAATGGCGTTCAGAGCAGAGAAAGAAGAAAGCTCTGTATCGATCTCCTCTCGATCTATTTCTGTTGGGCCATTGCAACTCACCGTACTAAGCAAAGCTCCTGGCCCATATCCCTTCACGCCAGCCCATACTACTCCCGTGGGCCCATCAAACCAACAGGCCTTTTCCCCTTGATCGAAACACCAGCAGCAGCCCAGCACACGTGCTGTTTTTCCATTTCCGAATTTATTTTCGGAATAAACCGACACACTCCACTATAAAATCCATATCTCCCTCGTCCGAGCTCCGATTGATTCGATTCTTCCTCCTAAATTCATCTAAAATCGAGCTCTATCCATTTCTACCACTTTCATATTTTATAGAGCTCATCTTCTATTTCTTTTGTATTTATTTGTGTTTGTTTGCTTGTTTGCCGGTCGCGTAGCTAACGGAGAGTACGAGTACGCGGAGGAGGAGGAGCAGGAACCAGGAGCCGAAGACTTCGAGCAGGAGCTTCCCGAGGACGTCAACGAAGGCAAGTCACAATCCGTTTTCCCTTTGATCATACTGCTCCTATGTTTTATAACAACAAACCTTGTAGAAGCCATTTTATTGCATGAAATGATTGCCTTGTGTTTGCAAAACCTTTGTGTAGTATGACCAAGACCACTGAGCCTTATATTATCTATCCTAAATTATTCCCTATTAAACCTAGGATATCCATGTATGACTATTATTTACGCATGGATGATTTCCTTGTTATAGAAATGCTTAGGACTGTGTATCACTAAGTGCTCTACTTATACTTAGCTTTTGCAAATGTGAAAACCGTGATTGGTGTTGTGTGGTAGTAGTAAGGTTGGTGATAACTTAAGTAAGATGAATGAATGAACTTGGGTTAGAGCTGAGGTGATCCTGATGATATTTATGGAAGATTAAGTGTCGCCTCTGTGGTGTGCTTATGACAAGTGATATGGGAGATGAATGCCGCCTCTGTGGTGGGTTCATGTATGTGGAGATGATTGCCTTGGCTCGTATAAGGACCGAGTTGCTTGTGACATCCTACCTAGCCGTTTATTCAGTACGACCACACTACCGTGTAGCGGCACGGCTTAGTTAGTCTAAACCCCGCCAGCTAGTCTGTTAATCGCCTGGAGGCTGGAGATGCAATGGGAGCCCATGGAGCAGGTGGACGTGATGCAGACGTGTGCGACCCGGTCGAGGCCTAGATCAGAGGCTAGACCCCTGGACAACTCCCATGGCGATTAGTCGGGACGATGCTGCTGTGATGGGTAATGGCTTTGTGAGTCTTCACACCACCCCGCGCAGTGGCTTGTGATACACTCAGATTGTGGGTACAGCGTACAACCTCTGCAGAGTGTTAAAATCTATTCGAATAGCCGAGTCCACGGTCACGGACATGGCTTTGGTTCGGTCCAAGAACTAGCATGGGGTGGGTGCTTATCTCCTTGATGCGTGAGTTGTTTTGAGAATAGGTCCGGCCTTCCGCCGAAGGTTGTCGTGGACGGGGTGTCCGGCAACGTAAAACTTGACCAACCCCATAATATCCTAATTTGATGCTTTTGCTAAAATGCTTTATAAACTGAACCCCTGCATGTGTAAAACTTGCTTTATTGCAATGTTAAACCTGATGGCCTTTACCTTGCTACTGCCCAATTGCATACCTTTATCCATTGATGGTAGGGTAAGGGTTGCGACTTGCTGAGTACTTCTGTACTCATTCTTGCTTGCTGATTACAGAGGAAGATCCAGACTTCGTCGACGCCGACGGTGAGGAAGACGATTAAGCTTGGTCTCGTCCGCACCCGAGCTGCCTGTGGCATTAGTCTACCGCTTAGTTGCTTCCGCTATGGTTGAAGACCTAGATGTTATCATCGGGGTCTGGTTTGTACTTGTCGTTTGTTATCTTTTGATATTCTTGTTGCTTATCGATCGACCCTAGCCAGGTCGCGACTTGTAATATCACCTGTTGTAAGACTTGATTGTACCAGCGACTGATCCAGGGACTGGTATAATAAAGTGTTTTAGCTCCTGGGATAACCGGGGCGCTTCAACATGAAAATCAAGGGATTATTTCAACCAAAACTAAGGTGTAGTGCAGTGTTTTTTGGACAAACAACTTATGAGACAAGTTATAAAGTAAGATTTGCAATTAATCCTAAATAAAATGAATGGTCAAATGTGATATATAAAAATATAATAATTTTTTGACAGATGAGTACCCATGCTGCTAATGCTAATGCTATGAGCAAATGGGGGAAATAGGAGTTTAGTAAAATACATTGTATGTCACTGGCTTAAACTAAAACTTTTTGTATGCCATCCTGCCCCACATGTTATTGAGATAGCCGGTTCCACTTGTTATTGAGACTAGGTGAGTGCCCGTGCGTTGCTACGGATGAAAATTTTCATGTAACATAATTATTTGAAGAAATCATTATGCTCTTGAACAAAGGAAAAACAACATTGCAACAAACAGAACAGCTTGAATTGCCTATATTTACATGCATAGTGTATGTTGCAAGGATTGCGTCAATCTTTACTTGGTTGTATGCCATTCAACATAATACGTAGATCAATATTTGATAGCAAATTATACTAACATGAATGCTCCTCCATCTAAGGAAGTTTAGTACAATTTTGAAGCCAATCAACCCATTACTTTCTGAAACAAAACTAATATAGAAGAGTTCAGTACAATTTAGAAGTTAGTCATTACATTGCTCTTGCTTGACACCAGACATAAGTCGTCTGACCTCACTACTCTATCTTCACTGTTGCCTCCGCTATTACATATTATCTTTAAATCCAACTACTTATTTCAAATAGACCATGAAAAAAAATACAGAGAGATCTTTTTCATGATTTCTTTTTTCAGCAACATCCTTTGTTCCACCTCTCTCCTTGTGCCTCTGTCGCAGTGACATCAATTAAGATGTTAGCACCACCATTGATAGCAATACAAGTGTATGCCAATGGCATCAGATGTGCACAGCTGCAATTGCTTGGTAAACAAACTGACGCCATCACCAAGCCCCAACTTATCCATTTCCTTTTCTTCCTCAGCTTTAACGAAGAGCCAACTCCATAGGATTATTTATTGCAGATGGATCCTTATTTCAGAGGTATCTACCTTGTACTCTAGCAACAGTATTGTATATTCACAACACTTGCAATTGGGAAAACCTTTTAACCTTCCAACAAGTATTCTCGATATTACCGTATTGGTGCTTCTCGATATTTACCATATCGATGCTTCTCTGTACCTGACACGAATAATCCTTAGTAGTATACGAGTACCTTGCAATTCCGTAGCATCCGTGCAAGGGACAACAAGAATCAAATGAAATGACTTGAGAAACAAAATGGACAGAGCAAGCAGCTTCAGCTGACTTAGCGATTACAGAACGGTGATTGCGATATTCTTAAGAAGAACCTGTAGGTTCAAGTAAAAAAAAAAGTCAATCTAAATATATCATGCTTTATATAGCACTGAGCCACTGATGATTGTCAATAGACGTGGATGCATAGAGGGGGAAAGCAGCAACTTACTTGAACACATGGCTCAAAGTCATTTAGTCTGTCCATAGGAAACTTAGAAAATGGCATGCCTATACACCCAAAATAGAAAAGTGAGATTCAGCTAGTGCCCAAACACATAATGAAAGTTGGCATGTTCCATTCAGTTGGAACTCTGACATTCTGTATAGCACAAACAAAATGCTCTCAGAAACTTGACAAGCGATGAAGTACTTGGTATATTCTGAAACCACATTCTTCTCAGGTATAAGCAACAACCTGCATCAAGGCACTTTTCATAAACAACAAATGCCAATATATCTAGACAGCTAACAGATGAACAAGGCACTTGAGGGTGCATAAAGGTGAATGCTACTGACATCAGCTCATCAACATTAAGTTATATTATTGTTGATATCAATAGTTCCTGTTGGGCCTTATTTTAATTTATGAGAACAGTATAGATATATCTGATGATTTTATATGTAGTTAAAAAAGAGAAATGACCATTCAACCTAGGTCCATCAGAAAAGAGCAGTTATTTCATTGAACAGTTATGATGCATGTAACGGCGAATCAAATCAGGCTACAACTTCGGTAATCTGACATATATTGAGGAATGAATACACGAATTTGGACAATTCCGGTCATTGATCTGGTAGGTCTTTGGCTAGTGACAAAACTACCAAATACTTTAAACACCCACATCAATGAAGTGCTCCATTACCGGATATAGAGAAAAGTTTAAGCATGCCATAAACTTAAAGCCATTGATGGCAACTAAACCCTCACAGATTTCGTACGTGAGTAGTTCCAGGAAATTGTCGTTTAATTTAACTATATATCCTTAACGAAATCATACGCACGATCAGGAAGGCAAGCCTTCAAAGCGTTGCAGGCTCACACAAACCTATCTGGTGCTTTGGAAACCGACAGACTGCTTGCCGTAATCTTTAGACCGATGAATCAAAGAAGCCCAGCAGCAGAGCTTGCAGCCTTTTCTTCAGACTTGCCTACCAACAGGCAACACTACTGCTGTTTCGCTTGAGTGGAGGATCCGAGCTCGTCACATGAAAAAGAATACTACAGAGCGGTTAGCTGAAACAGGGATTAAAATAAAAGCTATCAGGCAATGATTATCGAGTTTGTAGAGACCACACAATAGTGCTACATCTAGCTACGGTGAAGTACAGAGCACAGATTTTTTATTTTATTTTTTATCACAAGGAAACATCAATACCTTTTCTGCAGGACACCGACTTCCATCTGAATTAACTTCATGAACCAGAACGCCTCTGATTGTTTCCTTCTGGCGCAACGGCAAGGCGAGACCCGGCCAAATTTCGCAATGGTGGACAGGACCGAGCAGGGCGCATCCTACGGCGGCGATGGTTAAGGGTGGGACGACACCGGGGATGAAGGCAGGATCGACAGGGCAGCATCCTCGTCGTGCTCGGCCAGGGCGGTTTGAGCGCAGCCTGGGAGGCGCTTGGCTTCGATGAGCCATGGAGGGCTGAACGAACTGCGCACGACAGCATGAGGCGCGGCCAAATCCCTACCAAATCAGGCGGGGAAGCTTCGGGGACGGTATTTAGGGGTCCGGCGGCGGCGATTTATGAGCGGAGCCGACGGCGACGAAGGGGATCGGGAAACGATGGAGTTACGGCGTGGTGGGCAGTCGGGGGGCAATCGCGTCGAGTTGTGGGGAGGAGAGTGCACGATGTTTTCGAAACTGGAAAAGCGGGTGCGCGTCTGGGATTGCAGGAGAGCGTGCGGGACTCACGACGCGCGGGTTACGGTCTTTTCGGGGGCAGAATAAGGAGGGGCAGACGACCTCCTCACAATTCATAAGTTGTAGAGATAATGATAACATATGAGATTAGAAGTTTTTTAGGTGGCATACAAGGAAATTGCCTGAGGAATTTGATAGCCCAATACTACTGGACTCACCAAGAGACCGCAATCCAGCCCACGAGGTTTTGTTTGAAAAAAAAAATCCAGCCCATGAGGTTTTGTTCCAGGAGTCGACGGCTCGACGCCTCGACGCACAGCCACGCCGCCACACCAGCCGCCGCCGGCGGTCCCTCCCTTCCTCCGCCGACGCCCGTCCCCACCCAACGCTCCTCTATCCGCCGCAGCGCACAGCCATTAGGCACGCGTGCATTCCAGCCTTCAGTAGTCGGCACACAGCCACGCCGCCGCCGCCGGCGTTCCCTGCCTCCCTCTGCCGACTGCCGCCTCCACCCGCCGCTCTCGCCACTCCTTCCCTCGGTCTAGTGGAGTGAAGCGGAGAGCCATACCTCCGATGTATTGTCGGAAGACCTGAAAGGTTCGTACTTCCGATGCTTCTGCGGCAGCGGCCCAGGTGCACTTCTGAATTGTTCAGGCACTGGAAGGGTTCCCTCCTTGTCATTTCTTCTCGCCCCTTCTCTGTGCCTGCCGCTTCCGTTCAGTCAGACGACTCGAGCAGTGATGAGAAGCTTAACTTTGTTCCTTATGATAAACCTATCGTGAGACGTCCTCGGTCTTTGAGCTCTGATAGTGTTGCGCAGACACTCCGGTGCCTAAGGAAGAGGCCTGCTGTTGCATTCGCCTACTTTAAAGATACAGAGAGCATTGGGTTTCGCCATGACTTCTCGACCTACTCGGAGATTATAGAGATTCTATCCCATTCATTCCAGGGGAAGATGTTGATATCCTTGTTCTGTGAGATTATTTCGCCAACTGGTGGTGGCGGTCCTGAAATCTTACCACTCATAGATCACTTCAGAAAACTCTGCGCCACTCCACACGCACTATCATTTGCAGTCAATTGCTTAGTCAAGGCACACAGCACATGCTACGACGCGCAAGCGACAGCAGAGATGTTTACTCACCTTTGCAAGCTTGGATTTGTTCCATCAGTTTGGGCCTGCAATTTTCTTCTCAAATTTGTTGCTCAGAGCGGTGAATCAGATATGGTCACTGCAGCTTATGATCAAATGAAGTGCTTTCAGCTGACTCTAGATGCTTATTCATTGAAAATAATCACCAGGTCGCTTTTTCAAGCAAAGAAGGCGACTGAAGCATGCCAAGTGTGGCTTGAGATGATTGAAATGGGAGTGAAACCGGATCTACATGGATACTCATCATTTGTGATTGGTCTTTGTGACTGTGGAAAGTATGATCTTGCTTACGCTTTTGAACAAGAGTTAAGCAGGAACGGGATCCAAATTGAGGCCATAACATATAACATGGTAATTGATGGGCTATGCAAAGAAATGAAATTAGAGGAGGCTGAAAAAGTCTTGGAGAACAAGATCAAGCTAGGATCACCTGATGTATATGGTTATAGCTATCTCATTCGTAGTTACTGTAAAATGGGCGACACTATAAAGGCACTGGATCATATTGAACGCATGGAATCCCATGGCATCAAGGTAAATTGTCACATTCTAGCTTATCTTCTGCAGTGCTTCAGTATGCTAGGCAAGAAATCTCAAGTTACCGAGCACTTCCACAAATTTAGAGATTTAGGGATTGAGCTTGATGGCGTTCTTTATAACATTGCTATGGAGGCTTATTGCAAGGATGGAAATATGGGTGAGGCAGTTAAGCTACTGGCTGAAATGATGGCTGAGGGTTTGGTTCCTGACAAAATCCACTATACAACCTTGATCAATGGTTACTGTCTGAAAGGAGAAATGGAAATTGCTTGGGAAGTATTTGAGCAGATGCTTAAGGAAAATATAAAACCAGATATAGTTACATATAACATTTTGGCCAGTGGATTTAGCAGGAGTGGTCTCATTAATGAGGCATATGACCTTCTAGAACATATGGAGGATCAAGGGTTGAAGCCTAATTCACTCACTTATGGTATAACAATTGATGGTTTTTGTAGAAGAGGCAACCTAAGTGAAGCAGATATGTTGTTTCAAATAGTAGAAGAAAGAGGGATAGATAATATTGAAGTGTTGTACAGCTCTATGATTTGTGGCTATTTACATTCAGGCTGGACTGGCGATGCTTACTTGCTTTTTAAAAGGGTTGTTATCGAACAAGGAAATATGGTGGATCGTTTTTCATGTTCAAAATTGATCACTGGACTTTGTACTGATGGAAATCTCGACCGTGCTTCAACTGTTTTTAACACGTTGTTGGAAAAGAATGTTGTTCCTGATATAATTTGTTACAGCAAACTAATATCAGCTTATTGTCAGACAGGAGATATGTACAGTGCTCTTTCATGGTTCCGTGATATGATTGAACGAGGACTTCCTGCCGATGTCATTGTATACACCGCGCTGATGAATGGTTACTGCAGGGCTGGTCAATTGAAAGAAGCATGTGAACTATTCATTAAAATGACAAAGGAAGGAATTAAGCCTGATGTAATTGCATACACAGTGCTATTGGATGGACACCTAAAGGAGACCCTGCAGCAAGGTTGGCAGGGCATAGCTAAAGAGAGGATGTGCTTTCTTCTTAGAGCAAAGCATAAGGAACTGCGGAGCTATATGGAAAACATGGACATTGAGCCTGATAGGAAATGTTACACAGTATTGATTGATGGGCAGTGCAAAGCTGAATATTTAGAGGAAGCCCGGGGATTGTTTGATGAGATGTTAGAGAAAGGAGTTGCACCTGATGTTTACACATACACAACTCTTATAAATGGATATTGTAGCCAGGGAGAGATATCTAAGGCTGAAGATCTTTTACAAGAAATGATAGATAAAGGACTGGAGCCAGATGTACTGTCCTTTTCAGTCTTACGAGCAAAAAGCTTGAGAAGTTGAGATAGCAGAAGGCTTGGCCATATTTATGATGTCCCACATGTGGTGATGGAAACCTTTTGGCTGAAGAGGTCCTGGCGATAGAAAGGTAATATTTTGCTGTCATTGTGTAGGACATTGTCAATCATGATTTTAATCTTAACAAAAAATTGGCTTTCTTTTGAGTATGTCATCCAGTTTGATGATGTTATCACCTATGCAGTGCTGTGTTACGTGAATCCTGTTATGAGTTAGTGATATCTGGTATCATGTTCACCATGGAGGATGAGGACGTGTCCCCCATCATGCTGCTGGGGGTCGCCATGCAGGTCAGCAGACCTGGATTGGGGCAAAACTGGCCCCTGTTCCATGACACTGGATACAGATCCCCAGGGAAAAGATAGACATGCCGAACATGTAGAGTGTCAAGATCAGTGACTACCGATGGCTGAAGTTTTCTACTTGATGGGTCTTTATGGCAAATCTATATGTGTTATTGGGCATTCGGGGTGCTGCAGCCACTCTCTTCACATACATCGTGTGATAAGCAGCATGAGTTTGTCTCCACTAATGTGGCTTTTGCAGGTTTGCATGCTAGCCATCATGCTATGATATTAATTCTGGAGATTAATTTGTCGATTAAACCAAACGACATTGATAGATTCTTTCTCATTTTGTTGGGCCATTAGCTGTGACTCTGTTAATGTTACCGTGTATTTTGCATCTTCTATTTTTCTTACTCATAGAGGCAATTAGGTATGTAGTGCACCGCTTGGTTGTGAACTTGTGATTGTTTTGCAGTATGATCAAATCCAGATGTTATAACTGCCACAGTGCTAAATCCATCACTAGTATTATATTTGGAATTGCCCATAAACTTCGTATCCTAAATTTGTTGATGCTGTACTCGTAGTAATCTAGATATAATACTTAAACCACATCAGACTAAGAATTGATCATTTCTTTCATGTGCTTTAATTCTAACGTGATGCTTTGTTTTGTAGCTACCTGTATCTGTATGTGGGAACTGGCGAAATCAGGAGGTGCAATTGTATCAAGACAGTTCTCTGATGAGCTGATTGGGTTCCAACATTTTCAGCTACCTCAATAAATGGTCGAAATCCTCATTCAGAGTTTTTTCGACCTATTATCTGCAATCTATATGGCATACAAGTACAGCTGTTTGTGGCAGTAGATTGTAAGCACACATGTAAATTTTTCCTTTTTGCGTGACAAGGCAAAATGATGCGGCCGATGTTCCTGCATAACATTTGACTGCGTCTTTTCTGGTGGGAGTTAGCGGTTAATCTTACTTTTCTGTGGTTAGTTTCTGCGGTAAGCGGAGACCCATTTTGCAGAGTATTGTTGCATGTACTGTCAAAAAATTTGCTGAAATGTTTTGATGATGACGGAGACATGGGATGATTGTTGTTCACTCTGCGCATAAAAGTTGTCTGAAGCTGCAAACCATTTGGTTTGGCAAGGTGGCAGCGACGGCTTGGTCAAAGCCGATAGCCCTGTTTCAACCTCGTGCAGGTTTCAATGCCGACGAGGCTTCTAGCAGTTCATCACGCCTTTCCTATTCCTCTGCCGTCAGTTTAGCCGTCCCCTGAGATAGGCTCTTATTTCATTCACAATGTTTTGAGGTCCATGAAACATATCTGGTCCCCAAGGAGCCAAACATGTCTCCCTGGATGCAGATTACAAACACTTTCAGCAGGAGTATGAGCCTCATTGTTAAGACTTCTACCTTCATCAGATAAAAAGGGGTTGGGGGGAGAACTACCATCATGACATATTGACATGCTGGAATTGAAAATCTCGGTGGCAACATTTTTGCATTCATCAGATAAAAAGGAGAAAAAAAGGAACGACCTTCATGACAAATTGACGTGATGGAATTGAAAATCTCGGTGGCAACATTTTAACCTTCACCATCAGATGAAAAAAAATAAAAAAAAACCCTACCATCATGACATATTGACATGCTTTTTTTTTTGAGGGGAATGACTTATTGGCATGCTGGAATTGAAAATCTCGGTGGCAAATTTATACTTTTTTTAAATTTTTTTTGAGGTCAATACGTTTTTTTTAATGACATATTGACATGCTGGAATTGAAAATCCCGGTGGCAAATTTATACGTGTGTGGGCTGGAAGTTTGTGGGCTGGAAGTGGCGGCAGCCCAGCTCAGGGCGTCCCGGTCCCCTCGCACACAAAGCGCACCCCAACCGCAACGCCGCCGCCGGCACCTTCCCTCCTTCCGCCGCCGCAGCGCCGCTCCTTCCTTGTCCTGTTGGAGTGGAGCGGAGATTCATCCGGCACGCAGCGGACTGATTTCATCATTTCTCGGTAAGTAGTCCGAGCTCTTGATTGATCAACGGTTCGTTCTGTTATCCCGGAGGACATTTTCTTTGCTGTGCATGCGAGCTATCGAAGCCAAATCTATATTCTCCCCATTAGATTAGTTGTGAATTCCCTTGCAAAAAAAGAAAGAAGATTAGTTTTGAATTCTCTGCAAATCTATGCATGATCCGAAACACCTGTTGCTGCACATGTTGCTGCCACAGTTCATTGTCCAAAAATTACGGGTTCTCAACTCCGTGCCCTAGAGTAAATTGTTTTACAGCGTCTATCGTTAGATGATTTGGTCCCGTTTATTAATTCAGCAAGATTCTACTGAAAAGAGTGCTTGCTTCGTGGAAGTGCTGTCTTGCGGTGTTAGTAGGATTGCTTGATAAAATTCTCCCGTGGCTGGTCTTTATGGAGTTTTGTTGATGAACTAAACTAGGATTCAGGACTTCCATACAGTACGTGCGTAAGTAACCCACTGGATACAAATAGGCAAACACCTTTGCCTCAGCCACAAAGATTCTTGGTGCAAATAACATTACTATGTGTAGAAGATAAGATATATGAACTCCAACCATCTCTCGGATTTAACATATTTCTTAATATAAAGCTGCATGGAATTTGAATATTACAATTGACTGTAAATGGTACTACCTATCTATCTGGTTTTTGGAATTTGTGATACCTTTGGGGCCTCCAGGATTTGATTCAGGTGTTCTACAGTTGGTACACACGTTGGAGTTTTATTATATCTTGCCATTCAGGATATACCAACACGTTAGAGTTTTATTATATATTGTCATTTGGGATATAATCAAGAAGAAAGAACGAGACATCATAAGATGGTACATGTTTGTTGAGTTATAACCATCTGAACTGTCACAGCCAATCCAATGTAATTGAAATATCTCTGGATGTACTGCTTGTAGTAAAGATCTAGACAGATTCTCTTGAAACCTTAATGAAATGGTGTTTGTTCCTCATTTTTGTTTTCACCAAGTGTCAAAAAGAAAAGAAAATTTGGAGATAAAGTTGTTTTTATAGCCTGTAGATACTTAGTAAAGCACCACTTTAATTGCCACACCGGTACTGCATGCTTTTTTTGTGGATTTGGACCGTGTATGGTTGATCTATACCAACTCATGTTTTTAGTACACAAATGTGGGAAAGAAGATACGTTAGTAGATTGAGGAGCTCAGATGGAAGCACTTCCTTTTAGTTATCTGTTTTCTCACGCTTTAACTACTGCTTATGCAATATACTCACTTCTAGCGAAGCTTTCAAGTCTTGCCTATTAAAGCATCATTCTAGTTAAACCATTCAGCCTGTCCCCTAGTTGAATTGTAATCTCTCTTCAACAGAATAAATGTTCAAACATCTATCGTTCTGCAGATATCTCTCTTTTTGTGAGAAAACTTATTTGGATATTCTTAGATATTTTATCTTTATTCAAAATCTAGTTCTGTAACTGTTTCAAAAGGTAGCTTATTATAGATTTACTATTGGTAGGCATTGTTCAGGAAATCAGCATGGCACTCTCGTCAGTTTTTAGGAGAATAAATGTGAAAGATTTGACTTCCAAGGTTTCAGTCTACACCAATTCTACAGGTGATGACTTGGCAATTCGTCGTGCTGGTTTCTTTACTTCAATTGTACATCTGCCTGAAGTATATTTTGTTCCAGAATTATCTGGAGGGCTAAACTTGATATTTAGGCGTTGGGCCACTAAAAAGACTGCTGGTTCAACAAAAAATGGCCGTGACTCCAATCCAAAGTATTTGGGTGTGAAAAAGTTTGGTGGAGAGGTACAATTCTCATATACCCCATGCTGTTTTTATAAATTAAATGTATCATTTCAGGCAGATGTCAAAAACAATTTCACATTACTGGCATCCATATCAATCAATTTACTATATTATAAAAGTATACTCCATTTCTTTGTGCTAATCATGAGCCCAGAGGCTTTCTTCATGGTTTTCCCTTGGCACTATGTCAGTTCACGCAAAGGAACTACTTGGCTACAACACTATAATTCTGCATATCTCTCAATGACCCACATGTCTCGTATATTTTAACAGATCCCATATTGTTCTTGATTCCCATGTCTGATTTGTTTTTCCCTCAGAAAGTGGAACCAGGAAACATCATCGTCCGTCAAAGAGGAACCCGCTTTCATCCTGGGAACTACGTTGGCATGGGGAAGGACCATACACTTTTCTGCCTGAAAGAAGGTCATGTCCGCTTTGAGCGCAACAAGCTGACAGGTCGGAAGTGGGTTCATGTAGATCCTGTCGCCGGACATGTTCTGCACCCCCTATACGCCGATGGTTCTGCTACCACAGCTGACACCATGCCTTTGCACTAAACGAGCATTGGCATGTGCAAATGTCATTTTCTTTCCAACTCGTTCGATTGTCATTTATAACTTCCTATGTGACCTAACTAGATCATCCTAACTTGCTCCAATAAAACCGGATATTTGTATTATCAGTGCTCTTTTTGAATGATCACAGCATGAACTCATCGTGGCTAGCTCAATTGTGCCTCAAATTGTGATTGGATGATTGCTAAATGCATAGGTGTTTTTTTTTTCTCGTTTTGTATGATTCGTATGTGCGAGTGTCTCTATTGGTTTTCAGGTTTCCATTTTCTTAGAGTTTCCACCAACCTTGGGTAAAGGGGGAGCGTGGCTTAATCTGTAGTTGAATTGTAGGCCTTGTTTAGACTTTTGGCAGCCTGTGATTTACCAATAAGAATAACTGTTGCGTGCTGGCACTCATATGGGGCGAAATGAACTGACGAGCATAATGCCATATGTCCAGGTACCGTAGCTTATTTGGCTAAGACGCTTGATATGGTTTGAGGAAACGATACCAGTCATTTGGATTTCAGCCTGGCCGTTGTATTTGGAGCAGTCACTGGCATTGCACAAAGCTGTAAGGTTTGGGTTGAAGTGTGCAAGACATGTGCGTACTCCCGTGTGAGCAGAATATGCTCAAAGTTTGAACTTTGTCAGACACGTGTTTGGGCAATCATCTATTTTCCCCTAACATATTTCCACCAGTTGCATCACAAAGGACGAACCAGTAGTATAAATCATGCTGTGAAACTGCTTTTTCTTAGAGAGCAGAGTGCGGTTTGTGCCCATTTGATTGGCTCATGTTTCTTGTTGATTTGCAACGAAAAACATGGCTTTATAAGCACTCAGTTCTCGTGCTAAGTTACCCTGTGTCGGACTGCTGACAGGTTCTGCTTGGCCCTGTTTGGATGTGTGGTATTTTTGGAGTTTTTATGGAAGGTTCTGTTAATTTAGTGTTTACTAAGCGGGTAACGCTGTCATGGCGCGTTAACCAACTATTCTGGTGTGACTAATTAACTCGCACCGTTCTCTAATCTCCATACCGGATATCACGCGCTCGGCGCTTCCAGCAGGTTATACATACGCTCAGGTGTGGCTAACACGTCCTAAGCAGCCCCTTGTACTTGCGGCCTGTGTTAGTGGCACAAATTACCTTGGTGACACCCGTATAACGTATTGGAAGGATCTCAGCTGGCAAATATCGCCTGCTGGCACTGGAAGAAAGCTCAGCGGTGAATCAAAGCCAGCGTGGTTAGACGTACGATATATACTAGTACCTAGAAAGAAACGTAGAGCATGCTTCCCGGATCTACGTGCATTGCATTGCTTAACATTATGGTGCATGACATGGCGTAGAATGACAAAATTAATGGTGGTCGGTGCGCTGTGCCAACAATCTTCCTAGATTGTTATCTAGTAAGATTCATAAAAAAATCTGGAGTTATGAATAACGTATCTGATTCCAGACAAATTTCTCGATTATTCACAGGCTGTGTAATTTATGTTGACAGTTTGTACTATGTCTTTTTCCATGAGATTGAAAATCTTAACGGTGTAGTAAGTTTTAATTAATGGCATAGGGTAACGATATCACCAGCTATAAAAGACAAACTCACACCAAAATATACTGCACAATCTAGAAATATACATTTACCTATTATGAAACTAGTATCAATGCATATGGCTCGTCCATTTTTCCTCTTAATTAGGTATCTACTAGAAGTCTAGAAGTGGCCAGATAAGACATGTATCCAATGGATGTGACTTCATTCTAGGTTTTATTTTTTTTTCCTTACCTGAAGTATTTCCCGCTCATCACGTGGATTAATGGATATATAATTAGTAATGTTTGAACTTGCATATAACAAAGATGCCTCATATTAATTAAGAGTAACGAGGCCAAACCTACAACACTCAGTTAGTTCGCTTGGGAGAGCCACCTTGATAAATAAATAAAAGAAGGGAGAACCGAGCACAAGTGCACAACACATACATCGGCAATACACGCACTTAATTAGCTAGATAAACTAGCCAATTAAGCTTCCCCAACCGTCGGCATCGGCGTAAGGCAAGCAAAGGCTTTGTGTATGCGTGTGTGCCCTCCACTCGATAATGTACGTACGGTCATGCTGTCATGCATGTACACAAGCATACTTAAGCACCCCCAGGCCTCCCCAAACATCACATACATACTGGCCATTGTACGTATTCCATTAGATCCAAGCTTTGAGAAAGAGAAGTGTGCTAGTGCGTACTAGTAGTTACATGACTCTGAGAATGCGTGCTTGTGGACCTGTGCTTGTCATCTCGGATGATGAGTAGGATGAGCAGCAGCAGGTCATGGAGAGACCTATACTGATGACGATACCATCAACATGGTATGAATCAGTAGTGTCTCAAACACATATTATTTGGGAATAGTACGTGGTGAGTAGTTCCACATACACTTTAGAACCATTCGTTTTTTCTCTGCTGGTTTTCAGATTTGGGATATATTTTCTTTTAACTCAACCTTATTCAATCTTTGTACAACATGCAGTATTGTGTATCTCCTGTGTCAGAACGTGCATTCACAACAAAGTCGAAGGTGCTGAGTATCTTCTCTCTGGGGCAGATGAGTGTCTGCTGAAATCAAGGGAAACTGCTGCAGAATTTCTGGTGTGTTTGTTGTATCTACGGTGATGCCGAGTTTTACTTTGCTTTCTGATAGATTCTAAATTGTACATTCCAGTGTTGCATGATTCAAAGAAGACATGATTGTCTTCAAAACCCAAAAGGATTGGGTGCTTGATATTTGAACTGGCGGGAAGAATATGGACAAGATGTACAGATAAAATCCGATTTTGTGCGCATATAGTTATATGCAGTTGCTGCCTAAGTTAAAAGAATCTCTAATGTCTTATTAATTGACGAAGTAAAATGGTCATGGATTGAGAGTATGAGCAAGTTCTCGAGACTACTACCGAATTTGATCTGTCATATTTTAGGGTCATAAAAATATAAGTTGATGTTCTCTAAGAATTAATCAGAAGGTTTGTACGTCTATATATAAATGTCTAGAATACAAATCTGATTATTACAACATGTTATGTGTGTATGTTCATTTTTGTTTCAGTTATCGAAAGGGCAATCTTTAAAAGAGAAATCTTGCCATGAAATAAGGTTGCATAATTTTTTTTGTATAATTAATACAAGTGTTATGCTTCATATAAATAGAAGTCTTATGAACATGGATTCATTACCTAACTGAACATATCATTCTCTATTTTTAAATTTCGTTTTGAGTGTCATTCTCTATTATTAAATGCAGAAGTAAAACTAGAGACGACACCTGGGGATCAATAATGATCCATAGAAAGTCATAATACATTAAAGTTCTATTTTATTACGTGACTTACATCCATAATTTGTTATTACAATTACAAAGAGGCAGTTAAGGGGACAATTAATCTGTGTTCACTGAAGCTGATGTGATATGGTGCTGTAAATAGAAGAAGCCCATGGACGGTCATGTTGGCGAAACTATGTAAACCCCATGAAATCTCTTATGTAGTCCTATGTCCTATTTTAGGAATAAAGAAACCAACCAGATCGTCCCTTATTCGTACACAGCCACTATCTTTTCCAAAATTGAGAAAATTTCTAACGTGATGTGACAAGTACCTAGCACACATACGTGGGCGCGCGCGTGCCCACACCACCACACACACACACACACACACACACACACACACACACACAAATTGTAGGCACAGTGACTTATTCGGCATGATTACGTATGTCTAATGTTGGAACCTGAAATTTACTTACCATGCCAGATATAAAAGCAAAAGAATTATTTGTGGCAAATATATGTGCTTTTTTTTAATGAAAAATGCACAGACCAAATAGAATTAGGGAATCTATCTCTTCAATTTTTCGTGATTCCTATTGATTCTGCAGGTCCTGATCAATCCAACCCTAAGATCTATAATGCATTGACAAATCTAATCAATACTTCATGCAGTAAGCTAATTATATCAGTTGGAATTGTGGCCCTTTGATCCTAATTATGTTTATTCTGCAGTTTTTTGTTCAACCAGAAACCGGAGTTGAGGCTACACTCAGGAAGATGTACTACTTTACACCAAGGAGATGAAGATTTCCGCATGTGTTACAAATGGGGATTGTGCATAAGTACCAATGATAATGTGTGTGCCTTTTATATACAGAAATTTGTTTCCAAGTTGAAGGACATTATACAAACTCACAACAAATTATACTACACACTTCACAAATATACATTTTGCCTATGAAACTAGTTTCAGTGGCTCATGAATAATTCCTCTTAGGTATCTTCGGTATCCAATGGATGTAGCTCCAGTCTAGGTTGTTCTCAAAAAAAAAAAAAAACTCCAGTCTAGGTTTTATATTATTTTCTTCCTTACCTGCCCACTCACTAGTCACTACATGGCTACGTAGCAGTGTTATGAACTTGTATAAGATGAAGATGCCTCGTATTAAGAGAGAAAGAAGACCAAAGCTTACAATACTTGGCTAATTGGAGAGAACCGTCTTGCAAAAGACAGAGGAAAAAAGAGCTTAATACTACAAGCACATCAGCAATACACGCACTTTGCTAGATAAAGGAATAGGGTGAGGACATTATGAGCTAGAATACGGCTCACTAAGAAATATATTATACTGCATGTAAAACCAGTGTCAATGGCTTATCCATAATTCATCTTAGTGTCAATGGTTGGTTGGCGAGTTTTGTTTCTAAATCGAAAGAAAAATTGTTAGTAGGAGCATCTTCTTTATGTCGGGCTCTATGGAAGTAGGAACCATCAAAACTCATATGAAATCATATACGCATGTACTCTTCAGGGCTATGCAGTCATGCACGGGCTTCGATTGTGGGCACAATTACAAAAGTGTGATGAACACACCAACAACTGCAACCGCATGCTGGCGACGATGGTTATGCAAACTATGGATCGGGTTTTAGCAATATAATTGTGTTTTAATGATCCGCACCCGATCAATGTTGGTGTCTCTATTTTTTTTTCTATGCAAACTTGTATGAGTGTACGAAGACGGAAGAGCTGCAAGACTTTGTAATAATTCTATTGCAGCCTCCTAGGAGGTCAAGGCAGGGAACACTCCTATTATCTAAAAAGAAAAGATGAAGACATGTATCCAACTAATGTGACTTCAGCCTAGTGTTTATTTTGTTTTCTTCCTTACCTGAAGTAATTTTCCTTCTCATCGTAATGCGGCTAGATGAATGGATAATTAGAAATGTTTAAACTTGTATAAAATAAGGACGCCTCATTTTTTTAAATGTATTTGCTGTGGGACACTCTTCAATTGTGGAATTGATAACTAGCAATGCCTACCAAACTGGCTACTATAAACGCGGGGAACCTCCATGATTTTGTACGTGCGTGTGTGCCGTACGTGCCCTCCGCTGGATCAGGTACGCACGGTGATCACACTGATCGTGCATGCATATACAGGCCATCGTCTCGCTCGCTGGTCGGAGCCACATCTTTTGCGCGTCCCTCATCACGCTCTCTTGAAGCTCTCTTCTATGCTAATTTCAATTGGACGGGCTTAGGAAATTTACAGTACTTTCGACTGATATTTTGAAATATCTGAACCGAAGATTAACCACCATAAGGAGTATCGAGTGTTTCCGTCATCAGTATCTGAACGGAACCACGTTTACTTTCATACTAGGACCCCTAAGCCTGCTTACTATCCGTTACAGGAGTAATTAACTTTCACATATGGAAGTTCTTCACGTACGTATTGATCATTACACCGCTGTCATCGAATGAAAGCCGCGGCATCTCAGGACAGATTGGAATAATGCTGTTTCAAACTGGGGCTTTATAGCAGTTTGATGACCAGTTACGTTTCAAAACCTGTAAACAGGGTACTATAAAGCTGTTTCACACCGGTTTAGAGAGAGACGACCGTGTGCCAGCCCAATCGCTTAACATGCATCATTATGGGCCGCAAAGATGACAAGGTGTTTGAGTATAGCATCCGCCAACTTATAGCCAACACACACGCCATTCAAATCTTTCCATCTTTGCATGGACGCTCCAAATTGATACAATATACAGCAAACTGCATGCCAAACTAACAGGCAATATGCCATAAATGTTTTGGGTCATACGAGCTGTAGATTTTTAATTTTCGATTGGCTGTTGTTGGCAACATACTAGCAGCTAGCCAGCTACCACCTACCACCACCATCGCCTCCCCCTTGTCTCAGGATTGTTATTTAAGCACCCCCTCCTCCCCTCCCCAGACATCACACGCTAGCCATCATATTCCATTAGATCCAAGCTTTGAGAAAAAGAAGCGTGCTAGTACGTAGTTACATATCTCTGAGAATGGGTGATTCATCTCGTGTTGTGGTTGTCATCTCGGATGATGAGGACGAGCAGCAGGTGATGACACAGGAGGTGGAGGTAGAACAAGATGTGGAGTCGGAGATACCAGATTGGCTCCCGGATGGCTGGGTTATGGAGACCTACCAGACTGATGATGGCATCATCAACACGGTATGTGTCAGTAGTAGTTCAAACACATATTGTTTGTGAATTGTGTACCTGTGGAGTGATTTAACATATGTACTTTAGAACCATACGTTTTTTCTCTGCTGGTTCAGATTTGGGATATATTTTGTTTTAATTCAACTTTATTCATCCTTTGTACAACATGCAGTATTATGTATCTCCTGTGTCACAACGTGCATTCACAACAAAGTCGGATGTTCTAGAGTATCTTTTCTCTGGGGCAGATGAGCGTCTGCTCAAATCAAGGGAAACTGCTGAAGAATTTCTGGTGTGTGACGGTGATGCCGATTTTTTTTTACTTTCGTTTTCTGATAGTTCCTAAATTGTACATTCCCGTGTTGCATATATTCAGAGAGCACATGATTGGCTTCCGAAGGGTTGGGTGCTCGAGATTAGAGCCGGCGGGAATAATATGGACAAGATGTACAAGGTAACATCAGATTTAGTTTCACATGTAGTTATATGCAATTGCTACCTCTGTTAAAGGAATATTTAGTGTCTTAATATTTGATGAAGTGAAATGGCTACGAGCTACTTTTTTAGACTACTATTGGAATATATATACCAAAGTTAAACAAGAAGGAAAGCTTTGCCCTATCATATCTAAGGTTCACAAATAGTTCTCTAGATTACAAATCTGAGTGTTGAAATAGTAAGATATGTTATGTTTTTATGTTCGTTTTGCTTCAGTTAACTAACGAGCAATCTTTAATAGAAAAGGTCTTGCCTTCAAAATAAGGCTGTATAATATTTTGGATAATTAAATAGAATTGTTCTGTTGCAATATTCAACATGGATTCATTGCCTAATTAAATAAAAGCTTTTCTGAGATACAGTTGAACATGGTATGTATAATAGATCTTATCTAAACTTGTACATTCTGATAAAAACTTTTCATGCAGTAAATAATTAAATCAGTTGGGATTATTGGCCCTTTGACTCCAATTATATGTCTATTCTGCAGTTTTTTCTTCAACCACAAACAGGAGTGCGGCTACATTCAAAGGAAGATGCACTACTTTACATTAAGGAGATGAAGATTTCCGCATGTGTTACAAATGGTGGTTGTGACATAAGTACCAATGATAATGTGTGCCTTTCTTTAGAAATTTGTCTCCCAGTTGAAGAAACAATACTACACACATTTTGTCTCATTAGAAAATTTGTAGTACTAACCCAATCTCGTGAATGTAGTTACTTGCACGTGTGGAGCTTAACCCAGATGGCCTGCCGAAGGGATGGGTGAAAGAAGAAGTATTTAGAAAGAGTACTACGAGACGGTTCCGAAAGCATCCGGTGAATGAAACTAGAGCTTGATTATTTGTCATCAAATGTATAACATATACTTAACTTTCAATTTTCTTACAGTCCTTCCGCTTATTCTGCAGTACTATACGGATCCTGTTAGTCATCGTACTTTCCGTACTCCACAGTCTGCACTTCACTATGCTGAAACTGGGGAAATAATCAACCATCATGACTGTATTTATCAGAATACGAGTGTCTATGACATATATTCTTTTGACAAGTCTGCAGATCTGGTAATTTTTCTTTGAACTTTGTGTATTGAATGGTTATGTTTTCCATTGGGGGTATATTATTGTAGATTTTTTATGGTTGTTGATATTGTTTTATGCAATGAAACAATAAGTATGTAAACAAGAGCATAAGTAGAGTGAAGCAGTAAAAAGAAAAGATGATTCACATATCATGCGAGTAGGTAGTTACATTTGAGGGCAACAAAAGTAGCGGTGGATTTTATATAAGGCCCGATGTTTACCGCACCTGGTTGGATTTCACTAGACATTACAACAACACTTACTGCTAACAAATGGTAATTCTTTTCCGCACCATATTCAGCACCTTTTACAACTAAGGTTGCAATATTTTTCCCTTTTGATTTACACTTTCTTACATATATATTTCATGGTTTTCCTATATTTGATGTTCCTCCTAAATTTCGATGATCAACTTGTCAGTTACCATCAAATTTACTGAGATCAGCAGCCTAGCTGCATCTTCAAAACCCTGGATGACAGGATAGAATTTTTGTGAGCTTGTATTTTGTGTGCATTGACATAATGTAAATAATAAGATAGTACACGTCTTAGTGGGGAAAATTTCCAGTGTTATTAAACTGAATGGAAAGTGTTTTCCAAGCTGAGAAACTTTCGTATCATACTAATTAAGCATACTTTGTTTCTTTGTATTCTTTCGCTTACCCTACCTCTTATCTAAAAGAATTTACGGATTGCTGAATTTGAGATGAAAGGTGAGAGCAGCTTGCATTTTTTTGTTGTTGACATGTCCCCACAATTGATAATTGAATTCTTTCTCTCATCTATGTTTCATGCTCACACGATTTTGTTTGTTGTTAAATTACATGAACTTACAGTTTGCATTAGGGGTCAGACATATAACATCTTGGGTCAATTGGTTACAAAAATTTCAGTGATATATTAGCACTATGCAACATTACTAGTTACAAACTTAATTAGAATCACTATATTTATCGCTCCCACATGCCGACGCATTCCATAAAATTAGTTACAAAAAAATGTCTCTGGCAAAAAATTGATTCTATTCCAGGGCTACTCTATATTACCCTTTTAAGAAATTTCTGGGAAATATTCAGCACTTTGTTAAATGACAATTTTTTTGCTGTTGTTTTTTCATGGCAGCACGAAAGTCTACGCAGTAGACTAAGGATAGAGGTTAATGCTGCTCAGGAAACTGGTTTGTCACCGATGGGTAAGACATATATTCCATTCTTTAAGATAATGGCACAATATCTACTAGAAGTATTTTTTGAGGAAAATCTAATAGTGGTATTGATCATTGCTCTTTTCTATATGATAGAAAACTTAAATATAATAAGAACAAGGTACCCTCACGTGAGAAATCTGGGTACCTTAGTCCGTATTTGTCATCAAAATGTTAGAAAGTCGGGGATTTGTTGGTCCATGCTCATTCATGTCGGATTATGCTTGTAGAAAGTCATAAAACAGTCATCCGATCCATTTGGTAGATAGTCCTCTTCAGTGTCTTCACCCATTTTTTTGGCTCCGCAAATGATGCAAGCTCCTATCTGAAACATCTCTAAAGCGCAATCTTGAAATAAATACACCTCCTCCCTCCGATCTTTTTTTTAGTAGATGTTTAGACAACAAAGGCTAGTGCAAATTAAGTTGGTTCAATCCGGCTGTCCGACAACATTAAGAATGAGCCAATTAAGTTTATTATTGGATAACGAATGGAGACATGGAATGTATAGATATATCACAAAGTCGCGCACTACTCATACAAGCCATAATTTTAGCAGCCACCGAACTTAAGAGTAAATTCTTTGACCTATTCAAACTGCGGTGGTGCAAGTTTTGGACTCTCAGCTCCTACTGCAAACAGTACATTCGGCTTCTTAAAATATCTGAGTAAAAGTTAATGTTCAGTGAGACGACTAGTTACTCCAGTCTTTACAACAATGTTTACTGTAATATACTCCCTCCTTCTAATCAACCTAATGCTTATGCTTTGCCATAGATGAAGATGCTAGCACCTCAAGTACCCCTAAACGAGCCGGCAGAAACAAAAGTTCTGAATCAAGGCGGCAAAGAAGTTCGAAGTGATATGCCCATACAACTATATCAGGGGAAGTCACTGAAAACAATGATGAAAAATATATAAAGACAAGTGGAAGACGTCCAGATAAGATGGCTCTATAACTGACCAAGAGGTAGGGCGCATGAGATCAACACAAGAGCACGGAAAATATGCAAGAGAATTGCTGCTGCAGATCGATCTGCCAAAAGAAAGTACAGCTGGATATATATTTTTTTAGTTGTTTGCTCCACTGATGATTGTATATATTTTTTAAACGTACCTCCATTGATGAGTGTATATGGTGCCAGTGTTGTCGACATTGTTAAAATTGTCAGGTCACATGAGATCCAATGTCATATTCTGTATATTTAATGACTCTTATACTCGTTTAATTAGGGTTCAGAAAAGAACTACATCTATTTTAGTATGACCATTCAGTGCAACAATTGTTCTTTGTTTGACACTTCTCTCATCAAGTAAGGTAAAGGATGTAGATGACAAAACCCTTAAGCTGCACTAGTATTTTTCATTACTTGGTCTGACGTTCACACATTCAACTCTTTTGAATTCCATCCAAAAAAGTTAACCTTTATCCGTTGCTTCGGCTAATGGTGTCCTCTCAATCTCTTTGCAAGGAATGATAGGCCAGCAGCCGCTAGGGCGGCCGGTAGGAGTGACAACCTGACAGGATGCCAGTTAGAGAACTGAAGTGAGTACGTAGCCATGTTAAAACCGTGTATTCCTATCTCCTATCCCCTATGCTAGTACGTAGTATGTGTTTTGATGAGGATGAACTGGCTATCCCCTATCCCTCAGCCTTTCCCGTGGTGCCGCCCACGGTGCCTTTTGAGGTTAGTGGATGGGACCTACATATATTCCTTATCTTTCGGTTGGACAAAGAAGACCGTCCGCCCATTTTCAGTTTAGCTAACCAAGTTAGACCACTAGACAAAACCGTTATAACTCACCATGTTTAATCTGAACCACGATCAGATAGACCGATTTATGAGTCTTATCTTATACCACAATATCCTTGTGTATCGGTCTCTAGCACACATGCGTGAGTCATGTGTTGTACTCTATTGAAACATGAGATCATTGTCAATTTGATCACATGAGTCAACATCCCACGGAGCCGATCTCATGAAGCAAACTCGGCTATATATTGCAGGTACCGTACCCGGGTTAAAACAAGTGCACATCTTATTTCCATTAGCATGATCTCACTAAAGTTTCCGCTAATGTATTCCGGTACACAGTTGTTCTTGGCACCACGAGTAATTAGTTCCTTGTGTTGATTCCTTGTCAGTATATGTTCCGTAGCATATTATCAGAGTAGCATATTATCAGAGTTAATTGCATGTAACGTGTTAAACTAAATAATGCTCTTACAAAGAACAAATATGGAAACCTTGCCACATTGAGTTGTAACCACTTCATGAATAAATACAATATAATAAATGTAGAAGCGACATAATTCCAACAATATTTTCCTGTGTCAAAAAGTTGTTCATGTCTTTTCTATGTAGAAATAGATCTAGTTAAAGCCGGTGCTGCCCGTTGCGGCATCAGCTGCTGCTGGGGAGCTTGTTCCGCTCCTATTTCTCATTTTTTTAAGATAATAGAAAGTTTGTATTATTCTGCTTTCAAAGAAGCTACAACTATTATGACTTTTACTTTCAAGAAAGCTACAGCCAAACACAATCACTAACATAAATCGACAAACATAAAAAAATGCACAATTGCGGCAACATTGATGTTAAAGACAACAGAAAAACAAGGAAAAGAAAGAAGTCTCCGTCAGGCAGGTCGGCTTATGATCCAATTTGGTTTGTTGTTTATATATTAATAGTCATCTTCAAAAGATCCATTCTCCCACTTCTAGAGGTTATATAATAGAACCTGTCAATACAAAGGATAAACCATCTCTCGATTGAAGCGAAGAACAACCAACATGCAACCACTTGATAAATGAAGTCAATGAAGGTGCAGAAGTCAGAGTGGAAGTTTTGCATGAGGGGACGTTCAGGTAAATACCAAAGACCGTCGGTCATGATTACACAACCATCACCATCGGTGTGTGAGGATCTTCTCTAAGACGACACCTCCAAAGAGAACGTCGCGATGTTGTGGACGCCGCCGACGCCCATCCCAAATCTTTGATCTGGGTTGCACCAAATAGGACAACAATGCGATATGCCATGGCCTGACTGACAGGAACCACAGGAACGTCGATGAACCATGGCGAGTTATCAAGACCATGATGGCCCAACCAGAGTGCTTCAATATTGGGCCCCTTAGGCAGATCAGGCCTGCCAATACCTTCACCTAGAGTAGCTCCGGTGTCATCAAGACCATCTCGAGCCCATGTAGGGATCGACACCACCATAAATAGACCGACAAACACGACCAGCATCTTCCTATCAAAAAAATAAAAAAAAAGAACACGACCAACATCTTTGGTATGAAGATGGAACGACGAGGAACAGGGAAGAGGAGCGTGAAAAGAAAGGGGAAAGGTGGCAGACGCCGCTTGGAATTGTGTCATTGGCCGCCATCGTGCCAAGAAGTTGGCCGTCCACGTCGTCAGCGACGAGTTGACCCTACGTCAGCGCAGGTCAATGCCGAGATGCGCCCGCGCGAGGGCTGCGAGGGCACGGAGGCGCGCCTGGGCCACCTGCCACATCTTCATGGCGCGGCGAGGCGGTGGATCTGGCCGCGCCGAGACGCCGTGCGGTGAAGCTCCGCATCCCGGGATCCGGACGGCGTCTCGGTGGAGCTTCGCATCCCGGGATCCGGACGAGAGGAGGCGGCGTCGGCAGACCGGCACCGGTGAAGGATCTGGAATCAAGAGGCGGCGCGGAGACGGCGTGCGCGGAGGACGCCCATGGTATCCGGCGAGCTCCTGGAGGATCTGCGCGCCGCGGATTTAGCGAGGAGAGCGAGGTGACCTCCAAAGGGAAAACTGTCTTTTCGCATAGGCTGGCCACCCAACCCCGCTGACGTGTCGCTGAGTTGGAAGGAAAATGGGTAGGAGAGGAGCAAATTTCTAATCCAGTCACCATAAGTAGGACATATACAAAGTAGGACATATATCTAAAGCCATCCAAAAGGAGGCAAATCTCTAAAGCCAGTTTAGAAGGAGGGTAAATCTCTAAAATTCTCCTTCCTCCAACTGCCTCACGGTGGCTTTGCGCCTTTGCGGCGGTCAAACGCCCTCACTGTCTGGTCCTGATGCAGTTGGAGGCGTCCTTGTTGAAGGTCTTAGCTATGGAGCCCGATGCTTTCTTCTTCTTGCTGGAGATTCTGCGGCGGATGCAAAGCTGTGCATCCATGCCGGCGTGCTTGACTGCTCAAATACTCCTGTAAGAACTTTTGTGCAAAAGTGTCTCCTGTACCTCTATCGGAGCAGTAAGATGCTTCTAGCCCCTCCTTGTGGCCTGTGGGCGTGTCTCCCTAAAAAAAAAAAACCCCTACAAAATGACACCAGTTTGGCACATTCATGTGCAACGTTGTTACAAGTGCGGCTAGAAAAAGAATTTTATAGTGTAGATTGGGAAATGTTTCTTGAGAGAATGAATAGTTAAGATTTAATATGATGAATAAATGAATGGTGTAGATTTCTCACTCGATTTCCCTATCCCTATCCCAGTCTTCATTTCCCGATTACCAAACGCCACATCAATGAAACCAGAAACCACCGTCCAGCGACCTGACTTCCTTTAGTCTGGGTCTAGCTTTGATGAACATATCGGCACCCCTACTAGGCACTGGCCACAGCTTCCTAATTCCAGTAATTTCTAAAAGATCGAAGGAAACATAACATAGCAGATTTGTGGTTACTCAAGCAACCATGGCTTACGCCCTTGTTAAGACGACCAAGAAAATTAAAATGGGGCAAGGCCATCTGAGAGTAATCGAATGAATATTTACAGAGGAGAGAACTCAACAGGATTCTTCCTATAGGTACTATGATGAAGATGGCCCAGCAATAGCATGAACAAATATTATTACAAAGAACTTAAACAAATCACTCTAAACTGACACGGTACTTTACACAAGACAAAACTGCAAATCCATGCCACACTTGCGTGCAGAAAAATAGCAAGCAGCAACTCCTGACTCTTGTAGTAAAAACATCCATGCACCGATTGAAGCCAATTTCAGGCAGCAGACAAACCTTGCTTTGCGCCTCAACCATCCTCTGCATGAGTGACCGGCTTTGCAATAGCTTCGACACCATCCGCTGAAGATCCAATGCTTAGCTGGATTGTTGCAGATTGCTGATCGCTATTAACTTCTACAGAATTTGCCATGGAATCAGATGATTCACTTGCTTCATATGTATTCAGGAAAAGGCAGACGACAGCACAGTCATCAATTTTTGAAGTAGGGAACCGACTTCGCCAGGCACGGTGAGCTGATTCAACCAGAACACGTGCTGCGGAGGCCCGAGAAGTGGCTCGACTGACAATACTAACAACTTCATCATTTGACAGAACGTCCCACACCTAAAATGAGTTAATGAGGAGTCATATCATATAGCACAAAGGTTGAGTTAATGACACAGAAATGCCACAAGTAAATTGACTTCTGCTCACCCCGTCGGTAGCCAATACAACAAATTCATCCTTTTCTGTGATGCGATGATAAGAAACATCTGGCATAGAAATTAGACCATGATCCTTCAGACAGAAGTCTCCAAATGCCCTAGCCATGGCCAATCCAGGCGAATTGTACTTTGGAAGCCAAACACGAGCGACTTCTGGTTCTTCTGGGAGTGCAAATATTCTGCCCTTGCGTTGCCTGATTCGCTGTGCTTCACCTACAAATTTACAATGTCATTCCTTAACTGAATAGAGAAAAGAAAAAAAAAGAACTAAATGAAGTAGTCTTTGCGGCTATCCATGTACAAAAAAACTAGTTGTTTTACTGTGTAGGGGTATTCGCAGCAATAGGAAAATAAGAAAAATTGCAATCATGTACTAATGTCTGTGCTATTAAACTAGAATGTGTATCTAAAAAGCCATGCCGATGAACAACTGAAAGGAAAAAAAAAAGAATTAAGATTGCAGCTGATGTAAATAAAGTGCTAAGCCAAACCCTGATGATCTTAGTTTTTACATACAACAGATAAAACCCCTCATCACTGATTCCTGAAAATTCTACTTTCAATGGTCTTCCAGGTGCAACTTTGACCTTTAATTTCATCATAATATTTCATCAAAAGTACAGCACTACTTTGACATTTACTTGTACCATAATATTTCATCAAAAGTAAAATACTTGAAGGTATTTCATTGCGAAGTTAAGGCACTCATTATTTTCAGGTGGCGAATCCAAATAGTTTGAAAGACGATAGCAAGGATTAAAGGATTTGATTGTCATGGTTTTCACAGGGACATGCCACATCTTCCTATGACTGGATGAGTAAGTCTTACTCAAGAAACAGATACAAAGTATACTTGGCGACATAATCTAAGTGTTTCTTGGTTACTGTACTGTCAAGGTTCATTGATATTACTCTAAATAATCTACCTGCTTTTTTAGCAACTGAGCATGACTCCATGAAAACACTTGGACCGATAATACAACTGCCAACAATATATCAACATGCTAGATGTTGGCAAGTTATTTCACGTGTTAGAAAGTTAAACTCACAAATGAATCACGTGCTATCAACAATTTAGAAAATTATTTTGCATGTTAGATGTTGTCATGAATGATATCCCTAAAGTAACTGTCATGTAACTTTCAAGTGCATAACTGCATAAAGTGAACTATCGTGCAGATAAATTAGTATACTGCGAAGGAGGGCAAAAAAAAAAAAAATCAAGACCCAACCATGAAAAACTTTACTTATAAAAAAGGACAATTTCACCAGTGAAACGATGAAGTTCACTACTATTATGTTCCTCATGAAGCGAACTAACAAAAAATATAAAGTCCAATTATACCATTAAAAAATAGAAAAAAAACATAACAGAGTTTTCTTGAACAAAGAAATTGACTTTTAAAGGAACCGTGCCAAAACTTCATCATTTCTACAAGAAAGGTCAGCTTAACTAGCAATATGGGTTTGACTGGTGGGACCAACCACAAAAGTTGTAGTTTTCTGAAACAAAGGTAAAAATAGCTGTAGTTCTCTGAAATTACCCCTGAAAGGTGTGGTCTTCTGAAACAACAACGCAAATAGTTGTAGTTTTGTGAAATTTACTCGACTTAAAAGGATGATTCTTTTCGCGAGCCTTGCTGTCAGGCTGTACCTTTCTTTTCCTCAAACAAGCCGACGAGCGGCATATCTTTGTACTAATAGAGAGAAGAATATGGTCCAGTTACAGGAGCGCATAGGAGGGTACATGAGTATAATGCAGTACATCATAATTCATTACCGTTAAGCCCAAAACTGCACAGTTATCTTGCACAAACAAGATTGGCAATAGATTCACGAAACCGTATTCAAATAAATCAACACAATCAAAAGGAAGAAATAAAAAACTTTTCCATAAAAAAAAACTTACTTGGAATGTTAGGCTTGAGATCAACCGTCAATTGGACCGCAACAAGCCGATCATTTTCATTTCTAGTGCCCAAAACAGCTCTAGAGTCCCCCAAGTTGCCGATTATAAGATTATCCCCCTAACGTATAGGACAAGAAAAAGAGAAATCAATCTATCGGCATGCAGCTTTTGTGCATATTGGATTAAATCAAGACAAGATATCTCTGAAAGAAACAGGATCACTTATATTATCCGGCTCAGTTACCTGCTTGATCATTGCCACTGCTGTAGTCCCACTGAAAAAGCAATCGATATTTTTATGTAACTTCAGATCCCTATCCATGACATGGAATGCCTTCAAGAATGACGTCCTCAATGCTGGGAAGCTCTCTGGATATTCCCCATTCTGCTCAGCATCAGAGGAAATGGTTGTATCTTTTCTGTCTATGTGTTCTGGTGAAGCAACTTCATTTGCATTGCTTTTGATGTTGCTCGTGGATGTCTGTCTACCCTCACCCGTCGCCAAATCTGCACTTAACTTTACGGGCAGTAGATCTCTTACTCTCTTCGCAACCAGATGACCATATGGTCCATGACCATCAAAAACACCACAAAAGATGGTATCATCTCTTGAACAGAAGTTCTGGCCACAAGTAAAAATAACTTGTCACAATCGAGGATACCCTTGGCAGAAATAGCAGCAGCAGAATATTTTACATATTACAAAAGAAACTGGAAAGGTACATGGCAGATTCGAATTAGTGCCAAGTAGCAGCTATCTGCTGGTAACTAGTTTGTGTATTTTTTTAGTGGGACCTGTGTGCAATTTGTAAGAGATTACTACGGTTGTCAAACAACTAAGGGTATATGAGTTCAGCGAACTGATGAGAAAACTCATGAAAGGCAAACATATGTCCACTAAAAATGGGATAGGATCTGTACTTGTGTCACACTAGACATACAGGCAAATTGGTAATCAAACATTTCGACCAGGCGTCAAGCAGATAAGATCATCCAGCAACGAGAGGGAAAAAAAAACACAGGAATGGATAAGGATGAGAATCATGTGGAGCCCTTCCAACCTCCAAGAAGTATTCCAACCAATCATTACGCTTGAATAAGACTACCAAACAGGAACTTTCTACCAGCAACATCCAATGGCAATCCGTGTCAAATACATATAGAATTTGAGTCAAAGTTCCATTCTTGCAAGTTTAAGGATGGTGTGGGCTCATGTTGCGTGACTCATAAGAACATGCATCGGATGAGCACTGAATAAAACAATTCTTGCCGATAACATCAATACAGACATAGTACGGAGACGAAGAAAATTCTGGATCGGAATAGTCGCGGGAAAATTTTAACCCCAGGTCTAACTGATCTGCTTAGGTCTTCAAGAGATCTAATGAAGAAACAGTAAGAAAGCAGGAGAAAGCAGGAAGGGATGTTTCTTCTTGTTTTACCTCCCAGAAGATCATAGCATCCTGGTTGACGCCCTTCCTGCCCTGCAACGTGTACAGCGACGCGACGGCGCAGGCGCCATTGCCGGCGATTCGGCCGGGGATGCCCCTCAGCTCCGCGGCGAGGCGCCGGGCGTCCGCGGGCGCCGCGGCGGCCGCCCCGCGCGGGGGCGCCGGGCGCGGCTGCCTCTGGGGCCGGGCGGCGACCCAGGTGACGCCGAGCGCGCCGAGCACGCCGAGCAGGCAGTCGAAGAAGTCCTCCAGGCACCGCCCGCCTCCACCGCCGCTGGGGCTTGTCCCCGACGCCCCTGCTCCGGCCCCTCCCGCCGTGGTGACCATGACGACGCGCGACGCGACGGCGACGGCGAGCAGGCGCTGTTGCAGCAGCTGCTGCTCCCCTCCGCCGCTAGGCCGCCGACGGCTGGTGCCCGACCGGCGCCCCGCGGCGGCCTCCACCATGCACACGCGGCCGATCCGCGCCCGGCGCCGCGCGCCGCCCCCCGCGCTGACCACGCAGGCCCGCCTGCTGCCGTCTGTTCTCGGCACAAGCGACGGAGCGAGAGAGCGAGGGAGGAGTGAGACAGCGGAGGAGGCTAGTGGCAGCACGCGGACACGACGACGAAGGTAGCAGCCGCTAATTAAGCGGGGGGATGCAGTGTTAAAAGGCGGGGATTTTTATATCCGCGCAATGGAAACGGCCAAGAACACGGACACCGGCCAAGTCAAGCACCGCAACCAGACCCAATCCTTCTCGCTCTCTCCCCTTCTCGGGATGAGTGGTGGTGGTTAGGAAACAGAAGGCCGGTGTAATCGCACACTTAAAAATGTCGTTAACGACGAACCAATTGATTAATGGAGGAGCAGAGGAAATTGAGAGGGCGGCGAGGGTGTGAGGGCACTCTTCTGTCGCCGGACAAATTGCCTCTCGCTCTCGGAGGGGAAGGGGGGAAAGCGGTGCGGCGAGAATCTGGAGACGACATGTCAGTGAAAAGGCACGGGAGATCGAGGGACGCCGGAAATTCTGTGGTCTCGGACAGGGAGTGATGACAAAGAACGGTGCGGGCTTCTATTCCAGGGCTGCTTGGCTGCTTGCTAGTATTCTACTGTGCCCGGGGTGGGGGTCGACGGGAGAAGACGGCCCTGCTGGGAACGAACAGCCGCCCCAAACGGGGCCGATCCCATGTGGCCGTGTGCGAGCCTGACCCCGTCGAAAATGGAGTTTTTTTTATTATTTAAACTCTTTTCAACTAATATTTTAAAAATAGACTGTTGGAAATTTTATTTCCAAGATCTAGACCATTTGGTCACGCCAAATGGATTGGAGTGACCGAGACTACAGTCACGCCAATCCGATCGGCGTGACTAACTTCCACATCAGCATAGATCGCCACGTAGGATTTGTTGAAACGGGTTGACCAGCCGAGTCACATCAAACCTCTTGGCGTGACTGAATACTGAGTCACGTCAAATGGTTTCGCGCGACCAAAGCTTTCCTCTGCTTTGCCTGTTCTGACGCTCTGGTGCTTTTGTCTCTCACATTTGGTGTGACCACCGGTGTTTTTACTTAGCTGGCGCATAAGACAAATGGTACGGCCATGGCATGAGGTAATGCATGCATGTGAGGGGCTATCCTGTCTGAGGAGTGAGATGCATAAGACAAATGCATGCAAGCAAATGATTTTCCAAGGAGTTACATCGGACCGTGTACTGATGTGAGAGGTCAACCTGCCCGAGAAGTCCGACGAGTTCGTTCGAACCAACCCGGTCCGCGCAGACTGATTTCACTAGTCACACTAGACTGATTGAAGTTTAACAGGATTGGTTCAAAAGTTAGGAATTGGTCACACCGACCCCATATATTTTAGCCATGAGATGTCACAAAAGCGTAAAAATTATCTTGCGAGTTGGAACCCGCATGGCGTGTGAGCGGGTTTGAAACCGTATTTTAGGCCTGAGATGTTTCATCGATGCAATCAACGTTCTGGAAGACGAAGTATGCGAGGTCCCTGTCCCTAGGCGAGGGGTGTGCTTGTTGATGTAAACTTTGATTTTTATTACAGCAAAGAAGATGTCGATTTTTATGAAGAAATTTATGTTAATTTTTATGAAGATGCACGCACACTCGCTCCTATGAACGCACATAGGCAGACGCCTCGCTGTCGACGGCCACGTTGCCTACTGCTGAAAGTATAATATTGTTAAATTCTATAAAATCGCTCCCACCAGGGATCGAACTCAGGATCTTAGGTGCTCCTAAAACTCTTGTAACCATTAGGCTACATGCCCTTTCGTAGAGAAATCTATTCTACCTATCTTATTTAAATTTTTGTCTATACTTGTATATGCGTTGGGATAACCAAAACTTGACAGATACTACTGCAATTTATAATCCTACTTGCATTGGCTTATAAATACAAGCTGGAATGATGCATTTGTTCTTATTTTTTTTTTCTAATTATCTTATTTTGAACTATTCCGTTTGAAGGCCGGATTGCATTGCTTCAATAGCACAGCCGAACGGTGGGCCAGCTTGGTTCTCGTTGAGTTGCACCGCACCAGCACATGCAGTTCGCATGTTCCTAAAGACGATCAATGGCAACGCAGCGGCAGTACACAGTTCAAAAAAAGAAAAAAACGCAGCGGCAGTACTTGCATCTCTCTCTCGGTCGCCTGGCTTCCTTTTTTCTCGACGCATGTGCCATGCAAATCTTCAGCAGAGTCGTGCCTTGGACTGAAGCACCGGTGGCCACGTCAAATGCGGAGACAGAAGCACCGGAGCGCGAGTTAGAACAGGCAAAGCAGAGGAAAGCTTGGTGTGACTCAGTGTTCAGTCACGCCAAACACCTTGGCGTGACTTGCTGGTCAACCCGTTTTCACACAATTCTACGTGGCGATCTATGCTGATGTGAAAGTTGGTCACGCTGATCGGATTGGCGTGACTGTAGTCTCGGTCACTCCAATCCGTTTGGCGTGACCAAATGGTCTAGATCTTGGAAATAAAATTCCCGACTGTCTATTTTTAAAATATTAGTTGAAAAGAGTTTAAATAATAAAAAAAAACTCGCTAAGCTACGGCGAACGCGTTGTTCCCCTCTCTCTTCTCTCTCCTGTGTATGAACACCATGGATCGTCAGTCATCAGATCTCTTTAAGGCTGTACCCATACGGCGAACGCTGCCATCTTGTTTGGTAGACGTCTCTAGTCTAGTCTCTACAGCCTGATTTAACTGGACACTCTCAGTACCTCACCTAATTTCTGGTACTTATGACAAGAGAGCCCTGTGACAACAGTGTGTAAATTTCGTTATTCCAGCATGCAGCTATCAGCAAATTAAATGGTAACTGCTTATTTAAAACGATTTGACATCCGTGCATTAGAGACGTTATCTGTTACCTGCAAGAAAATAACATGCCGCTGCCTCTGCCGATCTTCCCTTCCTTTCGAAATGGTTAATTATGAACGGAAAACGAAACTTAAATAACTCTGAAAAGCGCATATAACTGTTAGATGACCATACACGACACGTGGTTAGGACTTGGACACTTTCCTATCATCCTATGTACACCTGGTGCAAGTTTTTCACGGAATATCAATGTCATCCAAGATCAGCACGGCTCAAGATTTTGGGTTTAATGCTGCTCTCGTGGTGTACTTCAAAACGAGACTGAGAGAGAAAGATCACATTAAGTAATGAATTTATAAGCATTTTGGGGTATAGTCAAAGTTAAACATTCTCAATTTTGAAATGGAGAGAGCACATTTGAAGCGAACTTAACGCGTGCAGACTGAAGTAGTGGTCATATTTGCAAGGCGGCAAGTGACTCTGACCATTTAGTACACCAACTTCAAGTTGATACTCTAGCATCAAATGAAGCATGAGTTGTTTGAGTTTTTTTTATTATTTAAACTCTTTTCAACTAATATTTTAAAAATAGACTGTCGGAAATTTTATTTCCAAGATCTAGACCATTTAGTCACGCTAAATGAATTGAAGTGACCGAGACTACAGTCACGCCAATCCGATCGACGTGACCAACTTCCACATCAGCATGGATCGCCACGTAGGATTTGTTGAAACGGGTTGACCAGCCGAGTCACGTCAAACCCCTTGGCGTGACTGAACACTGAGTCACGCCAAATGGTTTGGCGTGACTAAAGCTTTCCTCTGCTTTGCCTGTTCTGACGCTCCGGTGCTTTTGTCTCTCACATTTGGTGTGACCACCGGTGTTTTTACTTAGCTGGCGCATAAGACAAATGGTATGGCCATGGCATGAGGTAATGCATGCATGTGAGGGGCTATCCTGTCCGAGGAGTGAGATGCATAAGACAAATGCATGCATGCAAATGATTTCCCAAGGAGTTACATCGGACCGTGTACTGATGTGAGGGGCCATCCTGCCCGAGGAGTCCGACGAGTTCGTTCGAACCAACCTGTTCCGCGCAGACTGATTTCACTAGTCACACTAGACTGATTGAAGTTTAACAGGATTGGTTCAAAAGTCAGGAATTGGTCACGCCGACCCCATATATTTTAGCCATGAGATGTCACAAAAGTGTAAAAATTATCTTGCGAGTTGGAACCCGCATGGCGTGTGAGCGGGTTTGAAACCGTGTTTTAGGCCTGAGATGTTTCATCGACGCAATCAACGTTGTGGAAGACGAAGTATGCGAGGTCCCTGCCCCTAGGCGAGGGGTGTGCTTGTTGATGTAAACTTTGATTTTTATTACAGCAGAGAAGATGTCGATTTTTATGAAGAGATTTATGTCAATTTTTATGAAGATGCACGCACACTCGCTCCTATGAACGCATATAGGCAGACGCCTCGCTGTCGACGGCCACGTTGCCTACTGCTGAAAGTATAATATTGTTAAATCCTATAAAATCGCTCCCCTCAGGGATCGAACCCAGGATCTTAAGTGCTCCTAAAACTCTTGTAACCATTAGGCTACATGCCCTTTCGTAGAGAAATCTATTCTACCTATCTTATTTAAATTTTTGTCTATACTTGTATATGCGTTGGGATAACCGAAACTTGACAGATACTACTGTAATTTATAATCCTACTTTAATTGGCTTATAAATACAAGCTGGAATGATGCATTTGTTCTTATTTTCTTTTTCTTATTATCTTATTTTGAACTATTCTGTTTGAAGGCCGGATTTCATTGCTTCAATAGCACAGCCGAACGGTGGGCCAGCTTAGTTCTCGTTGAGTTGCACCAGCACATGCAGTTCGCATGTTCCTAAAGACGGTCAATGGCAACGCAACGGCAGTACACAGTTCAAAAAAAAAAAAAAAAACGCAGCGGCAGTACTTGCATCTCTCTCTCGGTCGCCTGGCTTCCTTTTTTCTCGACGTGCGTGCCATGCAAATCTTCAGCAGAGTCGCGCCTTGGACTGAAGCACCGATGGCCACGTCAAATGCGGAGACAGAAGCACCGGAGCGCGAGTTAGAACACGCAAAGCAGAGGAAAGCTTTGGTCACGCCAAACCATTTGGCGTGACTCAGTGTTCAGTCACGCGAAACACCTTGGCGTGACTTGCTGGTCAACCCGTTTTCACCTAATCCTACGTGGCGATCTATACTGATGTGGAAGTTGGTCACGCCGATCGGATTGGCGTGACTGTAGTCTCGGTCACTCCAATCCGTTTGGCGTGACCAAATGGTCTAGATCTTGGAAATATAATTCCCGGCAGTCTATTTTTAAAATATTAGTTGAAAAGAGTTTAAATAATAAAAAACTCTCGAAAATGAGCGGAAAATGGCGCCATGTACTCCAATTAACACCTTTGCTTGAACTTCAGATTTCAGCACCAGTGCTTCAATTTAAGGTAAAATAGCTAACATAATACACTGCAGTTTTAATATCTGTCTATAGCCTAATCTTTAGTCTTGTATGCCTTACGCGTCCAACTTTTAAGCCTCCTTTGGAACGCAGGAATTTCACAGGATTCGCACAGGAAACAGTTCAATTTCACAAAAAAAACGCAGGAAAGGAAAAATTTTCCTCCAATCCAAACGAGCTCTTAACCGTGCTTCTCTACTTATCTTGGGTACCTTCTAAGTATTCAGCAACTTCAGCAGCACCTCCAACCCCCTTCTTGCATGTTCTTATGAGTTCGCAAATAGATCCACCTAAGTACTTGTTGTGGGTTGTCAGGTTGTCATTGTGATTCTCCTAACTATGAGGTTTTCTTTTATGCCCGTTAACTCCTCCACCATGACCATGAGGTTTTCTTTTCTAAAAAAAATACGAAGCCCTACATTACAAACTGGTGTCTCAAGTCCAAGATCTTTGTTGACACATTGCACTTTAGGCTCCTTTGCCTATAAATCCATTGTCGAAATGGCAAAAAAGTGACCATATTGTGTCCAAAACATCCAAATGCAAACTGAAAACGATAAGCTTGTGTTTCAGTCAATATATATTAAAGTTTAGCTAAATTTCAAATCAATGTCAAAGTTCAAGGTCTCAAACATAAACTTCTTTCTTTTTTATGTGATCTCTCCTCGAAGCCTTTGCTACCTCACCACAAAGGATGAAGTGAGGACAACACCCAAATACTACTGTGAAACAACCAATCTTATGAACACTACTATCTAGGAACTTTTAGGGAAAGAATTATTCAGGAGCCATCGAACTTCAACGAGACCTGCCTCTAGAACACCAGCATCCGTTGGGGAGCTTCTCGTTGCCGGGGAGGCGGAGACCAATGTGCGCGAGCTTGCCGGAGCAAACCCACGGCGGCGCATTACCGGAGTCACGCGAAACCACTAATCAACATTAGTCAGAAATCGTTTTTAATAGTGTGTTCCTTAGATAATTCGTAGTAGGTCCAATCTGGCTCATTAAATTGTGATTCTAGTTGTAATAAATTCATCATCTATAACTTATGTTTTTGGTGTTTTATATTTCAAAGTTTACTTAGATTGAAATTCCAACTTCAGTTTGAATTCTAAAAGATTTTGAAATTTTATAAAATTTAAAAATGAAGAACAATGAATATATTTAGTTTGGAGGGTAGTATTAGCCTTGAAATATCACATATCTTTGCTTTATATTATCACTAAGCTTTAGTAAAAAATTATTTGTAAACTTGCACCACCAAGACCATAAAAAGCCAAAGATTTTACAGGAGTATATATTGATACTTTATTCACACCGGTAAAATACATGACAATAGTAAATCCACTTTGTCAAATGTCATATTCATGATTCATCGAGAGACCCTCTCGTAGGAAGTCATATTATTGAATATAAAGTACACGTATGTGTGTTTATAGGCGGTGAATATGAGAGTGTTTGTGTATGCGAGTGTCGGTTTATTAGTTAAATAAAAAGATAAAAGAAATAGGGGACTGGAAGAAAACCCGCGGTGAACGCAAGAGATTGTCTTAATGTCAAATGCAACGACATCATCTCTTTATTTTTTTAGAAGGAAACATCATCTCTTTATTCAAAGACAGGCAAATCATGATCTCATATAATCCCCTCGACCAATAAAACCAAAGATCGATCGACCCTATCATCCTATCATAGAATATATATGGAGATATGAGGGTGCAAATAATAAGGGGTAAATTGAAAACCATACTTCATCTGTGCATGCGCGTGGTGGCAATCAACTCCGATCTGAAGCAGAGCAGGTGGCGGAACCCTACTGTCCCCGGATGTAGTAGGATATACTAGCACAGTATAGCGTGTCGACCATGCACGAACAAACATGACCAGGACAGGACCGATCACACCGACGGAACCAAACAAGGCAAAGCAAGGAAGGATCGATGCCCCATTCCGGTGCGAAGTGGTGGTGAACTTTTACCCGCACGCCGCGCGGCAGCTCGGCAGCGCCGTGTGTACGTAACGGCTGGTGTCCTGAGCGGCTGGTGTGTGTACGCGGGCACGGCTGCGTTTTCGGCTGCGGCGTGCGTGCGTTTCGGCTCGGCGGCGGGCCCCGATCGAGGCCGGGGCAAGCTACTACTCCCTCCGTTTTTAATTATATGACGCTGTTGACTTTTTCGTTGAACTTTGACCAACAATATAGATTTAAATAATTACTTTTTGAATGTGAAATGAATATCATTGGATTCATCATCAAAAGTACTTTAAGGTTAACTTATACATTTAGCTATTTACACAAATATTTTGAATAAGACGAAAGGTCAAATGTAACGAAAAAAGTCAACGGCGTCATATATTAAAAAACGAAGAGAGTAGTATTTAATTAGAATGTGTAACAGTTAAAAATAAAATAAAATTAGAGTGTGTAGCTAGGTAGGACGCGACGAACCCATGCATGCTCGTGCATCACGTTTCTGAGGCGGATCGAATGAATAGTCGTCGATGGATTCGAGATGTGACGGGGCGGCGACCTGGCCAATGGAACATCTAACCAACGACCGGTGCATGTGGCCAGGTGTGTTCTCCGGCAGCGATGGCGACGCCGTCGTCGTGCTTGGGCCGCCTTTATTTTCTTTGCTCTGGATCGCGGACGACAACCACTCAACATCGCCGCGCGTGGATCCCATTGCCGCTGGTGTCCCCAGCTAGCTAGTCGATCAGGCAAGCAGCCGACGACCACCGGCCGGCGCTGAGCTGCCGGCCGCTCACCCACCAAGGAGTTGTTCAGCCAGCCGATCTGACTTTCACACCATCATGAACGAACGTCGTCCTCACGTGACTGATTGTTACGCGACATATATATATCGTCGTCACTCGCTAAGAACGCCGCGTTTGTTGGTCGTGCATGCATGTGTGAGTGTTAGGGAAATTCGGTGGAGCGGTCCAAGACGATCGAGGAAGGAAACTGTTTCAGATGGCTAGTGTCCTGCGCACTCGCTGCGGAGGGGGGCTGGCTCCTCAATCCTCATCCTAGTCCCTGTTGGGTCCAATGATGATTAGCTCGTCGATTCCATCCGCGGGCCAAACACATGTTTCAACGGTTGCAGGCATTCTTGCATATCAGGGGCGAAGCCAGCGGCAGCAGTCGCCGGTGATGAGCCCATAGCTCATCAAATCAGTTCTGCTAAGAATCTCGGAAGTACTTGCAATAATTCAGGTATTGAAGATAGTAATTATGAGACAAGTTGTATTATTCAGTTTGGTACTTTAACTTCCGATGAAAAAGATTGCAAGAATTTGAAGAAAATAATCTCAGCTGTGCCTGCTTCCTCATCGAATATAGTTTTTGTTGGAGCAAATTTACACAAGAATAAAGAGGAGAAGTCAAGAAAATATGTTTATGTTGGCCTGATGCCGGTTGAGATAATTGAGGAAGCACTAAGTTGATATACGAGCAAAAGAAAATGCTAATCAGGATGTCTAAGTGAAAGCATTAGACAAGGTGCTGTATTTTTATATTATTTCCTAGTGGAGTCCTAACGTGTTTGAGTCTGGCTCAAATACTTGTGTCCAGGTTAGTATTATATTAATGTTTTTGGTTAAGTCGGACCAGGTTACGAGTGTTTAGGCCTTGTTTGGATCCTCTAGCCGGCTAAACTTAGTCAACTAAAACATTAGCCAGCTAATTTTTTAGCCAAATTTTAGGAGGTACTTGTTTGGATCCTTGACTAATGTTTCTGGTTTTTAGACTTTTCTTGCCTTTTTAATATGTTTCTTGTCTTTTTTATATGATTAATCGATTTTAGTAGCTTTGAGGTGACTAGGCTAAAAGTTTAGGAGGGGTGGGCTAAAAGTTTAAGAGATTTTAAGAGGTTATGTTTGGATCTCAACTGACTAAAACTAGCCAGCTAAAAGTTTAAGAGGTGGATCCAAACAGAGCCTTAGTCGAGTCCAAAGTCAAGGCCTGCGCGTGCCTATAACTGAGGCATGTTCCCTTGTACGAGAGACTAGGTTTTATTTATTTGGATTTTATTTCCAGTCGAGCGTAGCTCCAGAACTCAAGATGGCAATCCCATCTTCTACTTCATATTGAAGATTATCACCGATCCTTGCCGGGGGTTGTGATTGAGCTGTGATCAGAAACTCGTTTTCTGAGTGCGACTTGGAGTCTTACGGGATTTCCCCTTGTCTGATCGTGATTCCTGGCGGAACACACGGGTGGAGAATTATCTACAGGTTTAGGTTTGGTTTTGCCTAGAAATCAGTCTGACCTTTATCCTTTTTTTATCCTTGTGCCGCTGGTATTTCAGACGGAGTTGTTTATCCTAGCGAAAAGTATTGCTACGAGATTAAATCCGATCGGTATTGGATCTGGCACCGCTACTGCTGTTAATTTATCCAAGATAATTTTGTGAGTTAAATTCGCCTGGAGAATTGTAGTATGGTGAAAGATCAGGACAAATTATTGACACCGTCGTCGTGTCCTTATCATTTGGTATCAGATTCGGGTTTCTCACTGTACTGTTCGAGAATTTTTGTCCTTGAATTATTGCTCTCATTTATCATGTTGGATGAACGTCTCATCGTAGAGATGAATTTTGTGCCAACATTGGATTTCAATTCTACTCCATATGACTATTATAAGTGGAAAGATGCTTTGGAGGTTTCTTACCGGGTCGTGGACTTCCATCATATATTGAGTTGAAATGTGCAGAGCTCACATTTTCCGACCATATTTTCTGGTGGTGGAGGAAGTGACAACGAAGATGCCTGGGTACTCTTACATCTTGCTGTTCTTGGAAACAGATGAAGGAGGTATTACGCCACCGATTTGATCCTCCGTCTGAGTAAAAAAAAATAGTAGTTGTGAGTGGCAAAACTTTTGTTGACACCAACTGAATCAACGTTCGTCTTTGAGTGATTCTATTATTAAAGAATGCTTGAAAATTAAAGAAGCCCTGAAAGGTGACTCTAATTTATTGTCAGAAAAATATGTACATGTGAAAGCTAGTGTTACTGATTTTTCTTATAGTAAACTGCATGAACATGCATTGGGCAGTAATTTAAATGAAGGTGAGAAGGAATCTGCTAATAGTCTTGCTAAAATTGTTTCCCCTCCTAAGGAACATAAAGAGCACGACGCTGAAAACTCTTCCTTTGATTATGTTCATGCCGACCCTCACATTGATGCTATCGATGATGCTTCTAATTGGTTATCTTTGATGTCACATGAAGTACAGAGTGATGGAACAGTCGCTGATGTGAAAGGGCAGTGATGCAATATTTTCCAATCAGAATGCATAATCAAAGAAAAGGTATGCAAATTGATCATTGATGGTGGAAGTTTCACTAATGCTATTAGTTCAGATTTAGTGTCTGTACTATCTTTGTCTACATGGAGACTCCCTTTTCCTCGTTATGTACAATGAATAAACAAAAGCGGCACGCTAAAGATTACTCATAAGGCGAGAGTAAAATTTTCAATGTAGATTACTCATAAAGCGGCACGCTAAAGATTACTCACCACCCTTGTTCGACGGGGTTGGGGCTACTGATGCATGGTAGTTTCAATGGACTTTCCAGGAATTCGTCGGGGTCGAGCGACCCCTATGCCTGGGTAGCTTCGCCCCTGCATATACGTACGGCTCCCTCAATGAACACGATGGAAAAGGTATCATTTATGTTAACTTAATTAGCATACCCACTCTTCGCAAAAATGGTATCTCTGTCTTCTCAAACAAAAGGGTGCGATTCTGATTCCATCCATCCATCCTAAATTGTAAGCATTTCTCTATAGTTCAAAGACTGTCCCGAAAACTATAAGCATTTCTACGAATTAAAAATGCTCAACATTCAAATTCTGTCCAAAAATATAACCACTCATGCGGTTTCATGAATCACGTTCTATGAATCAGGAACATGTCAATCTTTTTGCATTTACTGCTATTTTTCTTTCTCGTAATTAAATATAGGTACCCTTTTTATATATTACTACCGGCGTCTTTAAATTGATGTCGCCATTGGCTTTTTAAGTCACGATTGACCGCTCGTTTTATTCAAAATTTTTTAAATTTGCAAACTTGTAAGTTATGCTTCAATTTTCTACAATGACAAAACAAACCATAAAAAATGATAATTTTTGAAACTTTTTGAATAAGACTAATGGTCAAAAATAACTCAAAAAGTTAATAGCGACATCAATTTAAGGATGGAGGGGATACGTAGCTAGGTACCGCTCATGTGGTGTTGCCTGTGCGTTCAGAGGTGAGCGGCACTACAGCATTAGAAATACAGGTCACTGCCACCATATGCCTCCAAATCTGGCTAGCGCTGTCACTCGTAGCAAGATATTGCCGCCCCAAGATACTCCGGCAAAAGTACCACTCCAACAGTTTCGCGCTTATTCAAGACCAAAACGCACCTTTCATGAATAGACTGAAAGTAAAGTAAGCAAGAATGCCTTCATTTTCAATGGTGTTCTAGCTATCAGTTTGTGTTTGTGTGTGTACAAGAAGAGCTCAAGGAGAAACACATTGCAGTCGCGACTGGTTGTCATGTTGGCGGCTCGGCGCAAGTTGATCCCTGAATGTGACGACTGACGAGCCTCCATCCAGATTGTATTATATATAATAATGTAGATATTTTTTTCTGGGACAAATTTATATAAATGATTTTTTTTCAAGTTTGAAAAACATAAAACTTTGTTTTGCAATAGGTTTGGCCGTACGTAAGTCAAAACAGACAAGTATTCCCTCCGATTTTTTTTTAATGTAAAATGTAATGATGTTCAATTCAGTTCTGAAGTAACCAAAGCTGTATAGAAAACACTACTTGTTTGACTGAACATTGCCTAAAATAATAGAGACAAATTCAACATGCCCATCGGGGCTTTTGCCGTCATGGTCCAGTTTGAACCCCGGTGGAACGTTGGTAGAATCTGTTTGTATTTGCGTGTTGTCCTTTGAAATTACAGGTGAATAGCTAGGATTGGCGACACATGTTCCACACAAATATTGTGTGATTGGCAAGACTCCACGCATTTTTCAAGTTATTTTATTTGGCAATGCACAAAAGGCATATCTATATGTAGACAATACAGAGCTGCAAAGGTTCATCTCTGCGCTAGATATATATATATATATTCAACATACTAGCTTGGAGGAGCTAGAAATGGAACGATCCGGTGCTGCTGGAGGACAATGGCCGGCCTGCACAAGACGCGGTCACAGAACCAGCTTGCAAGCTAGGTAACCTAGTTTGCTTCCTCAGATCATCAATGTCTATAGAAAAAGGTTCCTGCTCCATCTCATCTATGGCATTATTTCTTCTCCTTGTAGTACCGATTTTCGCTTTGTGCCTTTGAGACTGCATATGAAGTAGGGGAATTTGTGCTGCAAGGAAAACTACATCATGAATGCTCCCTCGTTTAGGGTTACTTTGGATTTTAGATATCAACATAATCCCATTACAGATGTGATAACAATTATTAATCGAAAATACAATGATCTGACAGTATGTTTTTTTTAAGTGAAAAACTATAACAAATTCTGGGTGCATGCGATGTATAATAACATTTTGAGACGCACGACTTCATTTAAAAGTCTACCTATCATAATCGATCTTGCAGAGGGACCACGGAAAACGAAACCAGCATAAATAAAAAATGAAATCAATCCGAACTGAAAGAACCCTCTCTTGTTGTTTATGCGTTTGTAGCAAGCCCCCCTAATCTGGTAGTACTAGCCAATGAATTCACACCTCCATGCATCTCGCTTGGTAGGAGCTTCAATAAATTATTATGAAATTCGCGTGTTGACCAATCTTGGTTGCATCATCCGCTTGATTTGGTCGCATGTGCATTACTTGTACGACAACTCATGACAATGATTTCTGAAAAGGAAGAGAGCAACCATGTCCCATACTGTTGCAATGCAACCGGAATAATACAGATATGCAGTGTTGTCGTGACGATCGATCGTGTGTAGCTAGAGGAGGCTTATGTGCGTTTCTGACAGTATACCGGTCAGAAAGGTGCTGCTGGTTATACATATTGTAAAGGGCGTGCGAATGTCTCGTGCAACTAAAATTATGCTCGACGAAATATACTTGTAGTGACTGCGAAATATACTGAAGAACTCTTTTGGCCGGTCGCCGATCGAGCTGGAGAGAAGCGTAGTTTTAGCTACACATGCACCACTCCGAAAAGTATCTTAGCCAGATATTTTCAGCAAAATGCATGTTCCGAGCGATCGAGCAGACCACCCTGTTAGTTGTTACAACATTGTATCAACATATTTTTTTCAGGATAATCAACATGCGGGATACGTAAGTACAGTATTAATACATAATTATGAAAGAAAAACAAATCCTTTTATTCTGGTCTGCTCGTCCATTTGAAGCTTCCCGACGGTTGAACGTGGGGAGGAGGCCGGTGTCCAGCGGCGGCGAAGAAGCAACTAACTTAACTACTCCTGGTGCCCGTCGAAACCAACCGCCTCGTTGAAACGAAGGCCGCAAGCCATGGACGGCGCAGGCATATAATTTCATACCTCCGACTCGTCATTGATCAGATTCGTGCGATCCGCCGATCGACTCACTCACTGATCCTGATCTGATGATCAGTTGTTGAGGACGAGCATCAGCTGGGTGACCGATCGACCCAACGAGAGAAGATCGAAATGCCAGATCGACCCGATCGATCTGACCCTACTGCCAGATACTATCATGCATGTACTACGTCGTACGAAGCTCACATGGCTGACTGTAACGTGACCACGACGTACTGCTCCATTAAAGAATCGAGAGCCAAGTTTGGTTACAGCTTCCTGTTGGTTGGCGATCGATTCGATGGGCGCCGCGATTTTGATTGGCATGTTGTGCGCCAAGGAGAACAACCGTTTCATTGTCCTAAAAAAAGGGCTTATATTCTGGATCACAGAGAGCACTGATCATGGCCAGTTGAGTCCTCCTCGATGCTGATTTCACAGAGATATTGCGTCTCGACGACAACCATGTTGGGAATTCATGCCATGTCACGTCGGTGTTCGTTCCCTCTTCACATCTTTCTTTCATTCTCGGGTCTCACCACTCATGCATGGTCCTAGCTAGCAGGTCCCCTACACCAGATATGATCGAGTGGCTCTGATATATCCTCAGGAGCTATATAGTACGTCCTCCTTGTGCGCCAGGCGCCGCCATCTTCAGATCTGATGATAAAGCAGCACAACGTCTGAAAACTGAAAGGGAGTTCAACACGTGAGAGCCACTGATTTGATGAGGAGAAGTGCTGTGATGAATGATGTTCATTGTGGTCAGGCTGTGGTGGTAACAAAATTTACTCCTCAACTCTAGAAACATAGTAGATTCGCATATAGATGGTGCGTGTGGATGTGCCCGGCCGGCGAGGCGGCGGCGACGTGGCCGGGTCGTCCTTCAATCGATCTGGCTTGGAGACAACGCGACCAACCACCGCGCGTGCTTCACATTGCTGCATCTGCTGATCAGTTGGGCTCTACTCTCAAGTCTCAACACCGGCCAGCAGCAGGCTGGACCAAGGAGAAGCCAGGCAACAGATCCATCCGAAGATGGCCTGATCATTGCATATGCTCTGCCTATCGTACGCACCATCACGTGGTTGACTGTAACGTGACCACGCTCGAGTGCCAGATTATTATACAACAGTTTGTTTGTTGGTCGTGTGATCGAAGTCGATCGATCGGAAGAAACCGACTGCAGATGTTAGCCAGAGCTGTCGTCACCAACTGCATGGCGAGAGTGTCCCCCGGCTGTCTCTAAGCTACTACCGCCGTTTTTATATTCATGTCGTTCAGACAAAGCAAATGACCTACAAATGAACTACCAAAATATGTCTGAAGGTCAACATTAAAGAAAAATGGAGTATCAATTAATTGCTCTTGATCATTGTGACCACGTACTCGTCGACCGACGTTGATTTCAAGTAGAGCGTTATATCTCAGTTCAGAACGGATTAATTAGTTGACAGTCTCTCCCTCTCGTACGCCGTCCTTCGTTGTCCTAGCTAGTCCCTAGGTTTTTTTTTTTTTTTTTTTTTTGCGAAGGGCTAGTCCCTAGGTTTGCAAACGGGTGGCCCCGATAGCAGCAACGTTCGGGCCGGCGGCGCTGCTTCTGCGCTGCAATGGTTTTAAGAGATAAGCAGCACACCGTTTGAAAGGGAGACATCCCACCATGCATATAGACGGCTGCTGTCACTTTTCGCAAGTTGCTCAAGATATATGCTAGGTTCGTGTGTCTGTGCACGAGAAAGCTTCCACCGCGAGAAACACGTTGCAATATCATCGACTCTTGACAGTGAAAAACGCAGCAACTTGGCCCATATGCGTGAGAGCTGCTTGACATTGACGACGCAGAGATCGACAGAGAATAACGTGAATAAAGATTTAAGATGCCTGCCTGCGTGCCTCACGAGCTGTTAATTAATTTGATGAGCCCGAACACCTTTTTCTTGTTCGACTTGTTTTGTCAAGACGCTCCAATTTTTGTCTGACAGTGAACGATCGTGTTTAGGCTAGTCCTAATGGTGGTTTCATTTCCAAATACCTGTCATGTCAGCATTTGTGGTGGTGCGGCAATAAGGCCACTCTCAATAGACACTTTCATCTCATCGTTTCCAAGAGTGACACGTCAGCTTTATGGTATTGTTTTATGAAATGAAACTGCATCTATCAGTGCTCAGTTTCATGTCACACTTTCATAGGTTTGCCAGAGCATTAAATTATTGCTAGGTGGCACTCAATTATTGGTTGGGATGAAAGAAAGACCCTCAATGCAATTTCATTTGGCTTTCATAATGTTGGAAAGAGTGCCCCATCCTTTCATGTGGATGAAAGGCCTCTCCTCTCTTTCTTATTAAATTCCTTGCCATGTCACCATTTTTACTGATGTGGCATCTAATTAATTGCAAATGAAAGAGCCATTGAGAATGGCCTAAGAGAAGAGGATAAATCAGTTTGCATTGTTTCCAATACTACAATCAGGGATTCAGGGGAGCACTTTGCTAGTGTGGTCCCCTGATTGTTCGCACGGAGCGACAAGTTGTTCCGTAATGATCATGACATCTCTTGCTGTTGTTAAATCTTGTCAATGACTTTATGCTTCCATACAGCCTGTTCTCCCCTTGTCATGTATCACAGGAAAATGAACAATATTCTGTATGTTTAGTTTTCTAGTCGACTGTTCGGAAGACCTGTTACAAATTGGAAACTTCCCTGTCCCACGCTTAACACTTCATAAACAGGAATGTACAAATGCAAAACGCTGGAATAATCTCATGTAGACGCATTCAAGAAAAACATTTAATTGAGAAGAACCCAGCTGCTATAGGCCGGCCGATTACATTGTTCGACCTTACGACTCCGTCATAAAGCACACACCGCATTGTTTTTTTTTTTTAACATGAGAAAACTGAAATGCATCAAAGTCTAATCAAACACATTGATTAGACACGTTGTGCTGAACGAATCAACATTGACATGACGTATGAACTTGTGAAGAAACGCTATCAGCTCCGATTAGCTCCACCAATCCTGAAATGTGGACACCCTTTCAGTCTTTTTCTTTTCTCGGCATATATATATAGGACAAGTAGGTCCTTTTCTTATAGTGCTAAGCAATATGCATGCATATAGGCTTGCAAGTTGCAGCTAGTAAACTGTCTGTCAGTAACATGGAGCTAAGCATAGAGGACAGTGGGTTTTATTCATCGCCGGCCAGACGCGACGCCTACCATATTCAACATACAGGTCAAATTGAATTGAAATATATGCATTCAAATCATCCTTCGGATTTCATATCATGTGAACTAATATGTCATCGCTGTCTGTCGAAGAGACGGTTGAATTAATAAGAAGGGGAAAAAATGATATGGTGCTAACTGACCACCGAGCCAAGAAAAGACAGCTCGACAGATCAGTGTAAGATCGAAAATGATTGACAATGCTAAACACAAAAACGTTCCCAAAATCCTCGTGCGAATTAACATATTAGTCAGCTTTGTGAACACATGTAGCATCATCGCTGTCTGCCAGAGCACAAAGGCTGTTGACTGTTGAGGGATTGGGGCGGTAGCCGTCCGGGGTGGGTCGGTACTCGAATCCGTATATAGCAGCCACATAGTTTTCTATCGACCAGAGGAGCGTGTGTGTTGAGGGATGCTTATATGAAGACTTAAATTTTTATACACCACAGTAGTCAGACTTTGATTTTTGTACACCACGTGAGTCGTTGAGAAAGACATTGTTAGAGTGTCATTTAGATTCCTCGCAAAAAAAAGGTGTCATTTAGATTATAAGGGACAAAAATGTTACTCCGTATGTACGCAAAAGTGTTCCTACAGGCCGCCGAATCTCCAGCACGAAAACCGGAGGGGGTGTTCCTAGTCCTGCTTTTTGAGCGACCACGATCGAACAGGGAGGCAGTTGGGCTGTTCTCTCTTCGCCGAGTCCGTTTGGGCCTTTTCTTCGGAATAATCAGCCTCTGGGCTGTGCCTCAACTATATTTGGCCTGTGGGCTGTCCGTTGAACTCGCGACTCGCGAGGCGACAAATATTTTCCCGCTGAACTCCTTGCGAGCCGAGAAATCGAAATACCTTACAATACAAGAATATACTGTCTCGCTTGCGGCTTGCTGCCGGCGAGAGATTCAAAAGGTGTTTCGATTGAACTGGTGAGCTGCCGGTACCGGCGGTGCGCAACACCGATTGCCCCAACCTCGTATCAAACTGGTTGAAAGTTATATTTGTAATCAATTAGAAATTCGTCAAGCGGAAGTCCTTTTGAACGGAACAGAGTTTTGAGCTCTTTGTATGGTGCTAAAATTCATATGGCGTTCAAGTACGAGTTTAATTGTCATGGGTCATGTCTATTGCCTTGGAACACATCCACACCTAATTTCTCATTTGATCTCAGGACAGATTCAACAGTCTATGGTGTCGGCTCGACATCCTTCTTCTAGTAGTAGTAGGAGGAAAATTTGCATTGCCTTCACGTCACGTCTCTTCTCGATCGTGTAGTGAGTCACCGCTGGTGACCGCCGGCGTCGTGTAAGTTCCTCGATCCCGGGGCACTGATCTTGTAAATCATCATTGAGCTACGTCTGCATGTACGTACAGTGCATATATCGACGCGTTCGGCGGGTCCTCGTCAACCTTGAAAGAGAAGTGCTGGAATGCGAGTGGAATTTTCCATCACTAGGTCGCGTTTTTCTTCACAAAAGACCGCGTAGGCAATTAGAGATTCATCACTAGCTAGCTAGCTAGCTAGCCACACACACATCATCAGCAAGGTAGCCGCATCGATCGACTACAAGTCGTTGTGAGATCTGAGCTGTCGACCGAGACGCGCTGGGCTGATTAGCTAGCTGGAAGCTAGATGGCTGCACTGCTGGTCGCCGCGCTTCGCCTGCTGCTCGCCGTAGCGGCAGCAACCAGCTGCTCCTTGGTCCGCGCCCAAGTCGACACGGCCTTCCTGGACCTCCATAACGCGGCCCGCGCCGACGTCGGCGTCGCCCCGCTCGCGTGGGACGACGCCGTGGCGTCCTACGCCCGGAGGTACGCGGCGGCGAGGCGAGGCGACTGCGTGCTCGTGCACTCCCAGGGGCCCTACGGGGAGAACATTTTCTGGGGCAGCGGCGGCGCGAACTGGACGGCCTCAGACGCCGTCAGCTCGTGGGTCGCGGAGAAGCAGTACTACAACTGCACAGACGGCTTGTGCACCTCGCCGGTGGGGGGTCCTGCGGGCACTACACCCAGGTGGTGTGGGCGAACACCACCAAGCTCGGTTGCGCCACCGTCACCTGCGACAACGGAGGCGGAACGTTCATCATCTGCGAGTACGACCCACCGGGGAACGTGCTGGGCGTCCGGCCGTACGCCGGGTGCGGCCAGTTCAACCGGTCAGGTAAGTACACACTCCCTCCCTCTGTTTTTCTTTTGATGACAGTTTCTGTTTTTTTCTTATGAGACAGTTCAGTTGTCAACTAACCAACATGAATAATTAAAAAAATGACAATTCTATAATTACTCTTTTGTTAATTTCTTTGCAAATCTGTTAATTTATTGAGGACACGTTTAGTTTACAACCAACGCCCGCTCTGCCATATAGCAGGCGGCTTGCGCAAGAACCAAACTTGTCCTTATGATATTTCAAAACTTAATTATTTTATAGTCTCTCCATGCCTTTTATGTCGTAAAAGAAAAGGTACATTATGATGCTGCAAATTTGTACTAATCTTAATGTCCTAACAATATAAGTAAAATAAATACGGAGGTAGTAATTAATAATAACGAATTATATTCATCTTCTCGCCCTTCCACATGTCTTGTCTATGCAGCGCAGAATTCACCGCAAGATTTCCTCAACCTCCAGAATGCTGTGCGCGCTGGTATGGGCATAGGAATGCTTTCTTGGGACAGCACCGTGGCAGCTTACGCCGAAAGCTACGCGGAGAAGAGGCAGAGAGATTGCAACAAGATTCCCTCCGGTGGCCCGTACGGCGAGAACATCTTCCAAGGTGCCGGAGGCATAAGCTGGACCGCCTCGGATGCGCTCTTCTCCTGGCTCGGAGAGAAGCAGTACTACAACTGCCCCAACAATACATGCGAGACTGGGCAAAACTGTGGTGACTACACCCAGCTCATCTGGGCCAACTCAACAAAAACTGGCTGTGCAAGCGTGGCCTGTGATGGCAATGCCGGTGGTGGCACGTTCATCACTTGCAACTACGACCCTCCAGGCAACAAGCCCGGTGAGCGGCCGTACTTAGGCTGTGTGCAAGCCGGAACTGGAAGCACTCCGCCGCCAGCAGTTATCGGTATGCCCCTTTTTATCTTGACCTTCTCCGCGCAACAATCAACAATGCTTCTCCAGTATTAGCTAGGGTTATCAAGAATCAGCAGAGTATAATATGAACAATCAACAATTAATGCTTCTCCAGTATTAACAATCAACCTTGCATTTGCTTTTATTAATTTTGCTTCTCGATCCATTTCGATCGTCATGAATAATATGAAGTAGATTCGGATTGTACACTTCGCCCACATGGAATAGCACAATTATCTAGTTAAGTTTGACCACTTTTTTGGCTAGAGAAGTTCTTACACATATGTACCAACAGTTCGTTCTGTATTTTTCATACCAAGAAAAGTTTTCCACAATCCACATGTATCTATATCTGATCTCTCATATGTTATATGCTGGCTAAATATCAAATCAAGCTCATATACTTGGTTTTGGTACATTTTATTCTTCTTGTTCTGATAGTTTCTGCGGGCACAGATAACGGAAACGGCGCTAGCCCAAGTAGAAACAGCAGCAGCGCAACCCGAAAGCACAGTAACCCTCCGATTCTGCCAATTGTCCTTCCTGTCCTGACAGTACTTGGCTTAATCTTAGCCATTTCGATATACATATGGAGACGGTCAAGGCTAAGCAGAAAATTATCATGTGAGTATTGTTGACTGGCAGCATCATACCTTTTGTTAAAGGCTAAGCAGCGAGTTTAACCAACCAGTATCCATCTATCTTTTCTGTTTATTTTTTTGTGTGCCGCCTATTAGGTACTAGTCATATCAACTATGGTATATTATCAATTAGTCTTGCTAGACCTGGTCGGGTGTCATTGTATCTTTAGGCTCACTACATCTGTTAACTTGAATAAACCATACCCGATCAGTACAACGTGTATAAGATTTTCTTTCCCATTATATCAGCAAAACAAATCAGTTAAAAAAGATACTTTTCTGCTCCCATATTAGTCTTCTAATGCACCAATATAAGTCCATCAAAAACTCCAATACACTTTTTTTCCCCTTCTATTCTTCCATGAGTATCCCTACTAGAAGGAAGCCTAATCAATGCAATAAACTTGTCTTCTACTAATTGTAGCAACAACTCAAGGGTAAAATAGCCATTACCCAGTTTTCTCAATTCATGTGCATAAGTCCAAATGAAGTTATATTTGGGACCGGAGGGAGTAGACGATACTTGTCTCTGTTACAGATTCGAATAGAAAGACAACAAAAAATAATAATAGCACAGAATCATGTGAAACATGTATATAGTGATTTAAAGTACATAATATGACAAAATATACATAACATACATGTGGCTAGCAAGTTTTAGTCGCGAAATGCTAGAGCGTAACTACCTACTCCATTTCGGACTCAAATGAAGGACAACAAAGCAGAGTAGCAGAGCAAAATTACAAGTTCAGAATATGACAGCCTAGAAAAGCCTCGAATTCTTGTATCCTCCTATGGGCATTACAATCTCAGCTTGTTGGTCTCCAAGGACTAGGAAACAAGCAGTTGACATAGTCCAACTAGATTAACCTGATACACCAGATCTTTCATACCATCTGTGAGAGAAAGCAATTATATATGTGCTTTTTAACAGTAATTATATCTGTATTTCAACCACAGTTACAATTATAACTGGTCCAGAGGATATTGAAGACCTCAAATCAGTGTTATTGGATCCATCAGTGATAAGAGCAGCAACAGATAATTTTGCTGAAGAAAACAAACTAGGAGAAGGCGGATTTGGACAAGTTTACAAGGTAACGAAAGCACAAACTCGATATTAACTTCTCGTAATTTGGCTCAGCATTGTTCCTTATAATTGTAAACTCATACACTAGCACAAAAGAAGCCCGTCCGTACATACTAACTACACTTACAGTGCATCATACGATTGTTAAATGTTCTTAAGTTGCCATGTTTCAGGGTCTAATGCCAGATGGACAAGAAGTAGCAGTAAAGAGACTTGCAAGAGGATCTAAACAAGGGTTACGTGAGCTTAAAAATGAGTTGTTATTGGTTGCCAAGCTCCAACATCGGAATCTGGTGAAGCTAATTGGAGCCTGCCTAGATGCACAGGACAAGTTACTTGTGTATGAATATATTCCAAACAAAAGTCTCGACACCTTTATTTACGGTAGTGAAATTCTACTTCATGTCTCTGTTTCAGTACAATTCACTAATTGCACTGACTTCTTTGACCAATTAAGAAAATATATAGTACTCACAGAGGATTCAAAAAAACATAGAATGTTTTTCACTGCGTTTTTTTAGAAAGACATGATATACAGAAAGAGTTCAAGTGATGATGCTGTTACAAATGGCATCGTGCTAGCTTTATTCTGAATGAAACTAAATTAGGATTCAAATATTAATGCTGAAAAGATCTTTGCAAATCAATGGTGCATAGGAGCTGGTAACTGATCCAATCATGACTCTGTTAAAATTTTCAAATGTTGACTATAGTTGGATTCAAACAACATGTATAGCAAATTCTTTCATCAAAAGATTAGCTCCCGTGTATTAACTCACCAGCTACATTGATATGGGGTCTTCTTGGGGATAGATGGGACAAACTGTGTCTGAATGAGTGTCTCTCTAAGGTAGCTAGTTGGACTGCAACAATGGTTTACATACTTTAGGTATATGCCAAGAATCAAGCATCGTTAATTTTCTGGTTAATCCTGAACTCCTTCTGTGCCATTTGATTAAAATTTTAATCCCCAATGCTATTTCAATAATTTAAATAATTTTCTGGTTGTGTTTATTTTATTTTTTTTGTTGGACTTCTTATGTATGCACTGGTCAATTTTGTAAAACCTCTATATAGATGATCAAAAACGCGACGAACTGGCTTGGGACACAAGGTACAGGATCATTTGTGGCATTGCGCGAGGCTTGGTTTATCTGCATGACGAATCTCGTTTGAAAGTAATACATAGGGACTTAAAACCAAGCAATATTTTACTAGAAATGGATATGAATCCGAAGATCTCTGACTTTGGGTTGGCAAGTGTATTCGAGGGCGATCCCTCAAAGCATATCACAAGACGAGTAGCTGGAACCTAGTAAGTTCATATACAGAATCAGTTCCACTATCATCTATGTTAAGTCTCGTTGAGCTAAGCAATATCTGAATTCTTACATTACCTTACAGAAAACCATTTTGAAATGTGCAGTGGATATATGGCACCTGAATATGCTGTTCTTGGACATGTTTCCACCAAGTCAGATGTATTTAGCTTTGGGGTGATTATCATGGAAATTGTGACTGGAAAAAGAAACAGTGTCTCTTCATCAGAAACAATGATGGCTCAACATCTATTGAGCTATGTGAGTATTTCATTGGTAGTTTCTCAGCCTAGAAAGTCATATTAGATTTAATTTGTGATTTGTTGTTTGTGCACAGGTATGGGATAACTGGACCAGGGGAACAATAACAGAGATAGTTGATCCGACATTACGTCATAGTTGTGATGAAAATGTGGTTCTTAAGTGCATCCACATTGGACTATTATGTGTTCAAGAAAGCCCAACTGATAGACCGAGCATGTCCAATGTGATCCTAATGCTTGTTGGAAGGTCCACTACCTTGCCGGCGCCTTCTAGGCCTGCATTTCTATTTAGGTTGGACGATGTAAATAATACCCATCACAAAAATGGAATGGATGCAAGGTCAAAGTCATCACTCAATAATGTGACAGTTACATCGCTTGAACCAAGATAGTCCCACTTCCCAATTTTTTTGTTAGAGTAGGAAATCTCCCCAAAAAAACACTTCTTAAATTTCACAGACAGATAGTTATAAGCCATGTGCAAAGCACATTGTGTGACTGGCAATAGATAAAGTTCTGTTTTCTTATACTGTACAATAGATGAAGTTTGAGTACTCGTACATGTTTGTGAATGTTACTGTGTTTCACACACACACAAAAATGAAGTTCGAGTAACGATGGGCGTGGTTCACCCGCAGTCCGAACCAGCTCCGCTCCACGGATCCAGCAATTTCTGGCGGGGCACCGAGTCAACCCAATTGCCTTTTGCTAGCGCCCCATTTGAACCAATGAATATTGCGGTAGACCCATATCCCATCGTATGCATTGCGTGCGTACGTGCTGCTGCCTGCAGCCTTGCAGGTTGATTGCTGCTGGTTCGCATAAACGAATTAGATTAATCTGCCGGTTCGCAAAACAATTTATCTTCCTATACTCTGTACAAGCATTCTATCAAACACTACGAGGCCTCTGTCTTAGAGGTCTCCATATGCCACAGCACACAAACCCGATCAGTTCAGCTACGCCATGCTCCTAGGTGATCCAGCCACTCGCATTGAGAGTATTTGCTCTGACAGAACACAAGGTACAAGGAGCACGCGAAGCAAGAATCGTGAGAGGAATAGAGAGTGTTTGCTCTGACCTTGCCGTCGCATAGTCATGTACTGGATGGGCGTCGAACAGGCGGCGGGCGCCTGCAGCGGACGGCGTCGAACGGCAGCGCCATGGGCGGCCGGAGGCGGCGCGTCGAACGGGTGACGGCGGCGGCTCGGACCACCTGACCCACGGGGTTGATGGTTCTTTCTGAACCACCTGGCCCCTGACTAGATCCAAGGTGGCCCAAGTAACTTTTCGTGGGCCGGTTTGCAAGTCCGTTGGTTGATCCGATGGAAGTTCAAAACGCCAATCCTATACGAGACGGGCTAGTAGCCCAGTGGCAAGCCGCTCGGTTGGAGCGCTGCCCACCCAAGTTCGATTCCTGGAATCGTCTCGGGTGTGTCTCACCGGGGCTAGTCCCCATAATAACTTTGCAGATGCTTCTTCGTGCGTGGTGACATAAAGGAAATGCGACGCTCCTCGTCGCGCGCTGAAGCCGGGTGGTTTCGTGCGATCTCTGGAAGGACGCAGTCTTCGATGACGCTAAGTGTAGTTGTAGGGCTGGGAGTGTGCGTGGGTGTGTGTAGGTGTGCGTTGAGGTGTGAATGGGTGTGTGTACGCACATGAACAGATACAACAACTGTACCCAGTAGGAGAGGTTTCAAAAAAAAAAAGCCAATCCTATACGTAGACTGCCTACAAAATCTTTTTGATAGAACGCTTTGGGATTCGTGCGAACGGACATCGAACTGCTCACGCACGCTGCTGGTTGAGAGGGAGAGCACAGATGGACGACACGTGGCGCATTCTGATTGAAACGGGTGGGAGGTAGGAGAAAAAGAAACGATTTGCAAACTTTAAACGTATTTTTCTCTTAAACCATAAGTCTATTTTCGAATCCTTTGGAACCTACGTGTTTGTTACAATTAATTCTACCAAATGAGATCCAATTTGAATATTTTTTAAAGTTTTTAAATATTTTCGATTGCGCCGACCCGTAGCTGTTCCACCTCATGATGCGCAGGGCCATCGACGCCTTCCCCGCCGTCCACTGCTCTCGCTTCGGCCTCCCCATACCCGGCGACCCGCCCTCCGCCTCTTGCGACATGGCATGCGCGCTCGCTCCGACTCCGATTCCCCCACCAAGGCCACCACCAAAGGACTACCGCCGCTCCGCTGTCCCCCGCGAACCCAACACCTACGCCTACTCCATCCTCTCCATCGGCGAGTACCACTCTGGCCCCAACGCCCGCAAGCCCCGTCGCGGCGCCACCAATGCCACCATCGCGCCTCCTCCCCCGCCCGCGCTCTCCCGCGACCAGTTCGCCCGAGGCGCCTAGCTCGCCTACCTCGGGGGCGGTGATCGGTGCAAGCCCATGCCGGAGGAGGGCAGCGTTGCGGCAGCCGGGCAGTGGAGGCGGCGTGGGGCGAGGCAGCATGAGGAGAGGCGACGGCGCGAGCCAGGTAAAGGCGGCGGGGGGCGGGGTGGCGCGAGTCGGGTGGTGGAGGAGAAAGAGAAGGAGAGGGGGAAAAAAGAAAAAAAAAGAAAATGATGATGTGGCATCTGACATGTGGGACCCACTGTGCCACGTCAGCCAAAACCACTCTGAAAACCGTCGAGGGAGGTAAATTGAAGCCAGAGAAGGAGTTGAGGGAGTCTGGTTATCCGGTTTTGTAGTTGAGGAGAAAAGTTGCAACTCCTATAAAAGTTGAGGGAGGCAAAATGGACTTTTTCCGTTCGAAAACGTGGGCGTGGTCTATGGACCTCATGGGTCGCGGCACTATAGTTGGGCCATCATCCTTCAAAAACAGAACCAGCTAGCCATTGCGCCACATCCAAATGATGGAAGTTGTTGTTTTCTTTTTAATGAAATGAAACACAGCTTCTTGCGTTTTCAGAAAAATAATTACTTTCATTATATCAAATTCTTTTTCTCCTCGGTGTCATTGAGGATAAGGGGCGAAGACGAGAAGGCCTGCAGGCATCTTTGAATGATTTGGGTGCAGAAGTGCATTGTTGGGCTACAATTATTTGTATGGATTGATGAGAATAAGGAACTCAGTGTGTGTGGGGGCTTCAAGGCAGGTGAATAAGTGATTGAATGGTGGCGTTAAGGGAGATATTGTGCACCTGGAAGTTCAGAAATAAGCTCCACTTACGTCTTCCCCCTGATCTATTCTGCGTAAATTCTTACAAGGGTAGTCCATAAAAAGGTGGCAAGACAATAAGGCCTTGGTGCCGCAGCCTAAAAGATTGCCGATTTCTTAATAATATATATCTTGAGTGAGCCTATTTTACTGTCCGGATTGCGCATTTGTGACTCAGAAATTTGCTGATATCAAGGTTCGTTTGCTATGGATTGTACCAAGAAAACCACAAAAATGATTGGTAAAGAGAGGTAAAAGAGGAATATTATGGTCAAGGCCAATGCAACTTCAAATCACATAAGGTGTTGCTATGCAAATAAAGTTATATTTGTACATTTTCCTTGTGCTTGGAAAACTTTGTGTTCCATATTTCTTCCTAATAGTATTTAAAAATAGAAAAGGGAAAAAATTGCACGTGGAGAGTAACATATATGGTAGACTTACATATATATGTGTTTATATTTCGGACAGACCCTTTCGTGAGCTACGGGCGTGTTTGGCCTCTTGTTTTTAACGCATTCACATAAGCTTGGCTTTAAAGAGAAGCCCACGAACGTGAAGCATTTTCCTTTTTTTCCTTTTTGCGGTGGTCATCTAGCTAGAAATTCTCATTTCCAGATAAACACGGTACTTAAGTGGGAGAATGCATCGTGAATCAAGTAATCAACTAGTAGGGACATACAAATTCTGGTGATCTTGGGAATCTGTATACATAACTCCTTTCCATATTGTGCTAATTTTTCAAGAACACTAGGTAGAGTTGTGTAAGATATCTTACCATATATTGCGGCGACTGGCTGGAAAATCCTCCTGTTCCATGAAGTTTGAGTACATTGTGTGACTGGCAATAGATAAATTTCTATTTTCTTATATTGTACAATAGATGAAGTTTGAGTACTCATACATGTTTGTGAATGTTATTGTGTTTCACACACACACACACACACACACACACACACACACACACACACACACAAATGTAAGTTCGAGTAACAATGGGCGTGGTTCACCCGCAGTCCGAACCAGCTCCGCTCCACCGATCCAGCAATTTCTTGCGGGGCACCGAGTCAACCCATCCTTGAAAAATCGTTGGTTACCGACTGGTAATCGCGGTTACCGGACTTACCGGTCTGGCTCGGTAAGTTGGTATACCGGTATTCGAAATTGAAATTTGAAAAATTTTGAAGTTTTGAAAAACATTGAAACTAAAAATATGTAAAAAAAAACTAGAAGGAATTTGGAGAAGATTGGTGGAAGAACAACACGAAAATGAGTTTGTTTGATGGGTCAAAAAATTGCCGGAAGATTTCTGGGCGAAAAGAAAATAAAAAAAAGGGAAACGACCCTTATCCGAATCCCTCCGACTCATTCTTCTGCCCCGTGACCACATCGACCACTCCCGACAGTCCCCCACCACCACGCCGCCCCAATCCGCCGCCTTCCGGCCGCATCCGCTCACTGAGAGTCCCTCGCCGAAGTCCCTTTTTCGAATTGAAGCCGTCGGCGCCGCTTGACGAACTCGACCGATGACCGCGCCATATCGGTCGATTACCGAGCCCTAGGCGGTGGTAACCGCAGCTCCGGAGGCGCGCTTGGTCGATTCGCTCGGCTAGCCGATGGAGGAGCTCGGCTAGCCGAGGTTCTGCGTCGGTAACCGGTCGAGTCGGCGCGGCAAGTCGACGGCGGCTGCGCCCGCAGGTGAGGTCGCCTTCCTCTTCTTTTTTTTTCTTTCTGTTTTTCCCATTTGAATGGTGCTGTATAGAGCTTCAATCAGGTACCAATCCAAAAACAACCAATGCGACCGTCAATCTCATTTGTGCAGTGGCAATAGTTAATTAGAAGATGTGCAATAGTATATTCATCCATTGTCTATAGGTTGAAATGTGTAATAGTTAATTAGAAGATTGTCAATCTCATTTGTGCAGTGGCTTTAAGATGCATTACTTGTATGCCGAACCTGTACATGGCATTTGTGAGTTGGCAGTAGGAGTAGAATGCACTTACGCTATTGGCTGAACATATGCTTTGTGTATGTGATTTTTGCAGGCACAATGGGCGATCGTGAAAGGGATCCCATTTGGAAACATGGTGAGAACAAGTGCCCCGAATTTATATGCAAGTATTGCAAATTAGAGAGGAATGGTGGTGGCGCCACAAGGTTGAAGGAACATTTGACAGGACGTGGAAGTAATGTGGTACATTGCATGTTCATTCCAAAAGATGTTTGTGAGTATTTTCATCGTGAGATTGATAGAACAAAGGAGAAGACGAAGCAACGACAAAGGGATAAAATGAGATTCGAGGAAGTTGCTAGAGAGGGAAATGTGTTCGAGGATGAGAATGACAATGAGTTAGCTACTGCCATGCATGCTTCCCGAGAAGAGCATGAAAGGGAGATGAGGGCACGTACCCAAGGTGGGCAATATGAGCACAGTGGTGGTTCATCTGAGGGAGGGGGCAGCAAAAAAGGTGGTTGTTGGTCGTTTGTAATGCACCTTACTTATATGCCGCAAGTGGACTGTGTACGTTGTAGCTTTTTCCCCAGAAGAGTATTCTAAGGTTTAATCGAATCAACAGAGATCAATGGGAATTAAGCAGAATTGTCAGTAAAAAAGTTAGCCAGGCTTTCTAGTGAGCGTGAGCGCGAGTTTTGGGAGAATTGGGGGATGTGCCGATCGGCACAAAGGGTGTGCCGGTCGGCACAGAGGCTGAGTCGTCCGAGTGTTACTTGAACAGCCTAAGGAACCTGATTAAATCACGGGTAAGTTAGCCAAAGTCTGCTAGTTGAGATCGTACCCAAAAAGCCTAGTTGAATAGCATCATAAACGGATTTACTTGATTATTAAAAACCGAAGATCGGCAGGAAGAAACCCCTTTCCATTGAGCCCTGTCACGACCTAACCGCTGTAATCGGTGGCCGCTTCCCACTCTACACATCATCTCAAGGATCTCGTATATTCCAGCGCGTTGAGGTACAGAGACAATATGCAATTATGACGCATTACAAGATCCTGATACTACCTTAACCACAATGGAGATAGTGAGAGATTGAATCTCCCACCTCTTATTACCACCACAATTAAGATAACATCTAATACTTAGTCGTCACTAAGCGTAGGAACAAGTGCATGTAAAGACCATAAAATCCATGCAAGCAATAATCAAAACCATTCATCCACATATTCAACCATACTTTAATAATACATAGTACAAGATACATCACCATCTAGTGGGCCTACCTTGATGGATCACCTCTTAGCACCAGCGGTTCTTGATCTAACAACTAGAGAACATGAAGAACGGGGCAAGACCCGGTGGCTCTAAACTTACTAGCTGTGTTGTCCCTCTGGCGGCGGATCCCCAAACCCTAGGGCTTTTAAAGGTTTATATAGGGCTGTGCTTCGAAAAGGAAAAGGATCTCGGGAAGGGAGTCCACGTGCCGATCGGCACAGAGGCCGTGCCGATCGGCACACCTCGTGTCCAGCTCGGTCTCCTCTCTAAGTCGGTTCTAAAGTCCTAGGTAGCTTCCATGTGGGCCTTCCAATCAGTTTTCTTCGAGATCAAGTCTTGCATTGCTCTTTTAAATCTTCGAGTATCTTTTATCTCTTCGTGACGAATATCTCCCAAGATTGGTTCGAATAACTTCCTTCTAGAATCAACTGAATATTGGGCCAGCCTCGATGGCTCTGAAGTCCCTTGTGCCGGTCGGCACAAGGCTGTGCCGGTCGGCACAGTGAGCTTTTTCTGCTGCTTCTCTTCTCTTCAGGTCCAGATCAGCCATAATGTCCAGAATATCGTCCTTTTTATCTGTTTCTGCAATAAATCTCCAGAACGACATATATACAAATATGGTGCTATTATCAAGGGTTAATGGCCTATAATGATGACATTTACACTCTAAATAAGGCGCAATTGGCATATAAAATGGTATGCTAGAAATCGCCAACAGTGGTGGATTGATGGGGCATTTGAAAAGGTCAACCTCAAGGAAGGGTTCATCTTCGGCCACATATCAACCAAGGATTGACATGGTGCTTCCCTCAGAGAAGAAAAGTAGTGCAAGGAGGGCAATTGGTAAAGCTTGGGCGAAATGGATGCACATAGAAGCCATCCCTGGAACCAAGGCTGACAGTCCTTACTTCGGTGCCGCTGTCAAAGAGACATAGAGATGGGGTAAGCACATCGATATTGTTGTCCATTGATGCGTTAGCAATTTATCATGGTTGTAACTTTATCATCCTTGCAGGTGAGGGGGGTCCCAAGCCCGACGGGGCGAGAGATCTTATTTCGATGCGAATGAGGATGACATCAAGAAGCAGTTTGCCAAGTTCAAGCTAGACTGGCCCACTTATGGCATTACACTTATGTGTGATTCATGGACGGGGCCGACGAAGATGAGCATTATCAACTTCATGATATATTGCAATGGGGTCATGTTTTTCCACAAGTCAGTAAATGCAACGGGAAAAAGCCAAAATGCGGATTACATTATGAGGTACTTGATTGCTGTTATTCGGGATTGTCTTTCTTACCTCCATAAACTTTCAACAAACTGATCATGCTATCATTTGACATTGTTGCAGGAAATTGTGAAAGTGCTTAAGGAAGTTGGTCCAGAACATGTGGTACAAATTATAACCGACAATGGTGCAAACTACAAGAAGGTGTGCAAGATGGTTAATAACAAGTATAGAATTGTGTGGCAGCCATATGTGGCACACACAATCAATTTGATGCTGAAGACTATTGGAGAGTTTCCGGAGCATGCAGCTGTCATTCAATGTGCACGTCGAATCTCTTGTTGGCTCTACAAACACAACCAGTTGCATGACATGATGACGAAAGCAATAGGAGGTAAGTTGGTGAGATGGTGTGCAACTCGTTTTGGCACGAACTACATGTTTCTGGAAAGTATGCTTCGCAGGAGAGACAAATTTATGTCATGGGTGTCATCACAAGAATTCTTGCATAGCCGCTATGCAAACACAATTGAGGGGAGATATGCCCATGGATGCCTTTCTAATTTGGAATGGTGGGACAACATGAAGATCATTTGCAAAGCTGTAGAGCCTTTGTATGCATTTCTTCGATTTGCAGATCAGGACAAGTCTCCAAACTTGAGTGAGGTCCTCATAAAGTATCATGTCATGCGCAATGAGTATGAAAGTTACTTCCACAATAATCAACAAGAGCTGGACCGTTACATGCGAGTGATCAACCCTAGGATGGGTGACATTGCAAACGACAGTTTCATCAATGCAGGTAACGGATGCCTAAATGTTTGATTAGATTTCCTTAACTTATGTATCAATTGTGTAACTCTCTTGTTATATTTTCAGCTGCCGCGTTGAACCCAAAGACCCACTATGTTTACGGGATCGGCCAAAACCTTCTTAATGATCTTCGGCTCGCATTCGAGTACTTAACGGACACTAGAACATGTGCGTCTGCACTCCACGAAGTATAATTCTACCGAATAAATATGGGTGACTTCTCCAGGGAGTTGGCAAAGCAGATGGAAGGGACAATAAGACTTCTCCAGGTTTGTCATACTTCCTGCCAAAGTCTACTTATTTTCATTTCATTTGGTTATGGCTAACTCTTGGTCTTCATGTTTTTCTTACAGCGCAACGGTGGGCTATGTTCGGTGGTGAAACACTGCATCTCCAGAAGCTTGCGATGCGGCTTGTGTCTCAGTGTTGTTCGTCCAGCGGATGTGAGCGCAATTGGAGTACATTTGCACTGGTCCACACTAAGGTGCGCAACAGGTTGACATTCCAGAAGCTTCACAAGTTGGTGTACGTGAACTATAACCTTCGCATTCGCTTGAGGGAAGCTGGACTATTCAAGCCACCAGAAGACGATCCATTCGACAAGGTCATGGAGCTTACTTTGGTTGACGACATAAATCCCATTCGGGATTGGATGGAGAATGGCCGCTCCAATGCGGAGCCATTACTTGATGAGGATGCCACTGAGAGTGACACCCCTATCCCTTATGGTTTGGTGGTAAGAGAGATAGAACAATTGGATAGCATCACTGGTGGCAGGTCTCTTGTTGAGTGGGAGGAGGATTCTGTGGGTGACACACACATAGGCAAGAGGAAATACCAAACAAGGGCAACAACAAAAGATAAAGGTAAAAAGCAAAAGGGTCCTGATGCACAGGCGGTCACTAGCGATGCGTCCACCGCTAGTGGTAGTAGGTCCCCATCCGAGGACGGCGACCGGGAGGGCGCGGCCGCTGAGGGACACACATCGGGGCCGCCACCTGAGCCTATCCACTTCACAGGTACCGCTATAGAACATATCTATCTCATTTCATGAACTTGACTATTTTGCTGACTCTTGATGACTTCCATTTGCAGGTGGGAGCAACTTCACTCACGCTACCCAGGATCAAGACCATGGCGCTCCCATGTCACAGAGGACAAGTAGGCAACATCGTCATGGCTACGGGAGTGAGTCCTCATACTCTAATGATTACCGCTACTACTCTCTTGCTGAAATTATGGATACCTCAAGTAACTATGGATGTGGTGGTAGTGAGTCCTCAAATGATTATTACTCTTACTCTATTCCTGACTTGACCAACCAACCACCTCAAAAATGGGTCTATGGGTGGGTAGATCCTGCTTTTTATAACATGTTGGTCTCACAATGGCAAACAAACCATGCTTGGAATAATCAAAGTTGGCATGAGTTCAAGGCGGATTTGTTGGCTACACAAGGAATTAACATCATGTCAATTGAAGAGTACAACTCTCATGAACAATCCACAATTTGATGTCCCATAGGCTTGAGATGTATGTTTGTATCCATTGTTGTAATATGTTGAAAACTATGTGTAATATGTTCAAACCTATGTTCTATGTTGTATTTATTCAAGAACTATGTACCGGACAATTTATGTTGGACTTAGTATGAGTTGTGGTATGTTGGATGAGGTGGTATTGATGCTATGTTTTATGCATACTATATTGTGAATTTATGCTTAAGCATAGCGGAATTATTTAGCAAAGATCATGGCGAATTTTCCTACATTTTACGCCTTTTTTTCGTTGTTCCCTTCCCTGTGTCGGTTACCGACCCAAACCGATCGGTAACCGATGAAACCGGTCGGTTTCCGACATTTTGAATTCAAATTTCGTTTTTGAAAATTTTGACCGGTTTCCAGTCGGTTTTCTCGGTAACCGCGGTTACCGACCTAACCGGTGGCGGTCGGTTGGAACGGTTCGAACGATATGGTAAACCTTGAACCCATCTGCCTTTTGCTAGACCCAATGAATATTGCTAGTCGACCCCCATATCCCTCGTATGCATTGCGTGCGTGCGTGCTGCTGCTTGCAGCCTTGCAGGTTGATTGCTGCTGGTTCGCATAAACGAATTAGATTAATCTGCTGGTTCGCATAAACAAATTAGATTAATCTGCTGGTTCGCGTAACAATTTATCTTCCCCTACTCTGTACAGGCATTCTAACAAACACCTACGAGGCCTTTGCCTTAGAGGTCTCCATATGCCACAGCACACAAACCCAATCAGTTCAGCTACGCCATGCTCCTACGTGATCCAGCCACTCGTATTGAGAGTATTTGCTCTGACAGAACACAAGGTACAAGGAGCACGCGGAGCAAGAATCGTGAGAGGAATAGAGAGTATTTGCTCTGACCTTGCCGTCGCACAGTCATGTACGGGATGGGCGTCGAACAGGCGCTGCAGCGGACGGCGTCGACAGCGCCATGGGCGGCCGGAGGCGACGCGTCGAACGGGTGGCGGCGGCGGGTCGAACCACCTTTTTTTTTTTGAGTAGAGGCGGGTCGAACCACCTGACCCACGGGGTTGAAGGTTCTGAACCACCTGGCCCGGTGGCCCCTGACTAGATCCAAGGTGGCCCAAGGAACTCGTTTTCGTGAGCCGTTCGCAGGTCAGTTGGGCATATTCCTAAGTTCGAAACGTGGGCGTGGACTACGGACCTTATGGGTCACGGTACACTATAGTTGGGCCATCATCCTTCTAAAACTGAACCTGGAAGAAGTTGTTTTCTTCTTCATGAAATGAAATGCAGCTTTCTTGCGTTTTTGAGAAAAATAATTACTTTCATTATATCAAATTCTTTTTTTCCTCGGTGTCATTGAGGATAAGGGGTGAAGACGAGAAGGCCGGGAGGAATCTTTGAATGATTTGGGTGCAGAAATGCATTGTTGGGCTACAATTATTTGCAGTCAAGGGATGTACTATGCTTCAATATTAATGAAATTCCCTTTTCACAAAGAAAATTGTATGGATTGATGAGAATAAGGAACTCAGTGTGTGGGGGTTCTGAAGGCAAGTGAATAAGTGATTGAATGGTGGGGTTAAGGGAGATATTGTGCACCCGGAAGTTCAGAAATGAGCTCCACTTATGTCTTCCACCTGATCTATTCTGCGAAAATTCTGGGGTAGTTCATAAAAAGGTGGCAAGACAATAAGGCCTTGGTGCCACAGCCTAAAAGATTGCTGACTTCTTAATAATATATCTTGAGTGAACCTGTTTTACTATCTGGATTGTGCATTTGTGCCTCAGAAATTTGCTGATATCAAGGTTCGTTTGTTATGGATTGTACCAAGGTGGCTGCATAAGAAAACCACAAAAATGATTGGTAGAGAAAGGTAAAAGAGAAAACCACAAAAAAAGCGCACGCGGAGAGTAACATATATGGTAGACTACATATATGCGTTTATATTTCGGACAGACCCGTTCGTGAGCCATGGGCGTGTTTGGCATCTTGTTTCTAATGCATTGACATAAGCTCGGCTTTAAAGAGAAGCCCACGAACGAGTCCGTGCGACGAAATATAAACTTGTGCCAAGCTAAGCACGCGTATGGTTGTACATGAAGCATTTTCCTTATTTTTCTTTTTGCGTAGTCATCTAGTTAGAAATTCTCATTTCTAGATATACACAGTAATTAAGTGGGAGAATCCATGGTGAATCAAGTAATCAACTAGCAGGGACATACTAATATTGGTGATCTTGCGAATCTGTATACATAACTCCTTTCCATATTGTGCTAATTTTTCAAGAACACTCGGTAGTAGAGTTGTGTATCTTACCATATATTCCGGCGACTGGCTGGAAAATCCTCCCGTTCCATCAGGTTTGCTCCTTCGGATATAAAACCAGCACCCCCTCCCTCCTTTCCAACTCGAACCCAACCCATCCATTCGAACTCCCTCCCTCCATTCGCCATGGCTCGCCGGAAGGTGAGCCTGAAGCTGATCGCCGACCGCGCTGCCCGGCGCGCGACGTTCAAGAAGCGGCGCGCGAGCCTGATGAAGAAGGCGCACGAGCTGGCGACGCTGTGCGGCGTGGACGCGTGCGTCGTGGTGTACGGCAGCGAGGGCGGCCCGCCGGAGACGTACCCGTCGTCGGCCGCGGAGGCGGCGGGCGTCCTGAACCGGTTCCGGGACATGCCGGCGATGGAGCAGTGCAAGAAGATGCTGGACATGCAGGGCTTCCTCCAGCAGCGCAACGACAAGCTCCAGGCGCAGGTGGTGAAGGCGCGCCTCGAGAACGACAAGCGCGAGGCCGGGCTCCTCCTGAGCGGCGCCATCGACGGCCGCCGCCCCGTCGCGGGCCTCTCCGCCGAGGATCTCACCCGCCTCGGCGCGGCGGTGAGCGCCGGCATCAAGAGCGTCAACGAGCGCATCCAGCTCCTCCAGGAGCAGGGGCACGGCGACCCGCTGACGGCGCTGCAGCTGTCGCTGGCGTCCCTTGCGCCGGCGACGCCATACACCGCCGGCGCCGGGAAAACAGCGCAGGGCTGGCTCGTGGACGTGAAGGCTGGAGGCTCCGGTGGTGGGAGCGGGAGCTTTGGAGGAGACGCCGCCGGCGCCAGCACCAGCAACTCGGGAGGGGCGGGTGACACAGACATGCCCCAGGCCCAGCTCGGCAATGCTGCTACTTTCGCCGGGTTCCCATTGGCGGCTCTTCAGGGTCCAGCGTTCTTCCCTCCTCCCATGTAAGGAGGAGGTTTCGTGTTGCATGGTCTGGCGTCTACATGTTTTCGTGGTCGATCAAGTTCAACATTTAGACGACGGGACTCGTGTCCCCTCGGAGTATCGTTGATTAAGTTATTAGGAGAAGGTCCAAACATGGACCAGCTTATCGATCGGTTTAGCATTTGCTTTCAGGTTATCAGTGTAACAGTATGCATGGTTCCCAGTCCGAACCATTCTATTTCTCATGTAATCCGTTTTATGTTATATCATGGTTGCTTTAGTTGGTTGTGATGTTTTAGCTGTTTAAATCTTGTCAATTTCTTTCGTGGTATATGTTATGGGGCAGCTGGTTGTAAGCTAACTAGAAGCAGAGTTCTTTGTGGTGGAACCAATCATCCCTGGTTTAAGTTCCAAACGTTGTCACACGTGTTGCATATTTACGACTATTTATTTTTTAGTAGGAGATGGTGTAAAAATGAACCAATGACATCCTGAACGCGTCTATTGAAAGCCATGCCGTTTTCATACGCCAAAGGTATCCGCTCTGATCTCTTCATTAGCCTATCTAGGAGAGGTTCCAATTTCGAAATGAGTTTCCATTTCACATATCACAAGTCAATGTTGCCTTTATTATTAAATAAAATTTACTATTTTGCGCATTACACAATAACACTACTATATCATCCATTATATTACATAAGCAATGGGTAGTGCCGACCAAGTCCTTATTAGCTATTGAACTAGATACCTTTATATCCCGAATCATTTTGTTGTTAGGCTAGTTGGTCTTAATAATGTTTTTTTAGATAAGAGGGTTTTCGCCCTCGGTTTTCATTAAAAAAAACCGCATCGTTCTACAGACTGACACCACGATCTCCATGTTTGCAGCCAGAGGTATGGGCCCCTCCCACCCTACCTCGGCCCGTAGGTCGCACGACAAGCTTATTACACAAACCTTAGCTACTGCTGATCGATCGAATTAACCCAAAAGCGAAAGAAAAGAACTGCTAAGGATTCCACTGCCTCGCGTAGGAGAATGCTGGCTCCTGGACGTCCCAAGGAGATCTTCCTCCAATGCTCGCCGACAGAAGAATGGTCTTAATAATGTTATTTTAGAGAAATATCAGGTGCACAAGATGTATATGGTGCACATACTTGTTGACCTGTTGGATCTAATCTTTAAAGCCTAAAATATAGAAAGTATAGGAAAGTCCAACCTATGATTTTAGCAAACCATAAATCCAGTGGATGTTTCCAAAAACACTTGCATCGTCAATGGAAATTCATGATTTGACTTGCAGATGCAATCCAATGGCTCTCATCGAGTTTGTGCAAATGTTCACCAAATCCATCTTGTGCATTTGATATTTCCCTCTTTTTTTGTCAATTTCTTTCGCTTTAACGATGCTGCTGCAACTATATAGGTGAGGTTCTATTTTTGAATAAATTTGCCCATTTTACATTATGGTGCTATCCAACCCACTATCCCTCACAGGGCCACGAAAAAGAAGAGAAAGATCTCCATTGAACTCGATCCCTTCGTATTTCAAATCATTTCACTGTTGTACTAGTGCGTCTTCGTGTTTTATCATTTTTCATATATATCTTCATTGTGATGCTACTCTTGGATGTAAAGTATCCCAAGTTAACCCTCTCGATGTGAGATTACAGTTTAGAATATAATTGCCATTTTATATATGGAGAGTAAAAGTTTCCTCTATTTAATCAAAACTTAATATTTTATCTATTTAACTGTAATCTATATATACTATATAGAAGCAACCCACTAAAAATCATTAATTGCTATAAAGAAGCTCTCACATTGAGCCACATCACCTGTAAAACTACCATCGTTGGATCTTAGGTCCCTGTTTGATCATGTCCGCTCATTCTTCTATACAATTCATCAGTCGCCACACTAAAGGAGCGCGTGTAACAATATGCCAGCAATTTAATTCTCTTCCATTAGCTCTCAGCATCCCTCTCACTTACCGATGACCACCAAATAATTATGTCTTAATTATCTTGCATCTGACCCATTTCTTAAATTATTGCATCCCGTTTCTCTTCCACAATATTACATCTTAATTCTGGTATTGGATAACTGATGGGCCCTTGCGCATCTTAATGATGATCCATCCCCATTCAGGTTTTCATCTCCCTAAATCCTGACATATGTAAAGCATGGATGTCTATCTCTGATCATAATCTTCTTCGGTGCCTCCACACAGCTACATACACACAAAGATAATCCCTTTTGTTATCACTACAGACGACAAAGCCTAAAGGATGGTGATCTCTTGCTTTGATCAATCTTTTCCCATTTATCTAGATTTCATACTACAACTTTCACGCATTTGATGTACCACTATGCTGTTCTTATCAACCGCTTATCAGGTGAGCACCTTGCACCTTCCACTCCATCTCTGTTATTTTTACAGTTAACTAAGCAACATCATTTATAAAATAGGAGGAAATATATATTTTTCTCACTGCTGTTTGCATGACTACCACTCAGTTCTATTATCGATTTTCCCCCCTGCGATGACCTTCTCAACCCAAACCATTTCTTTGTCCAATGATTTTGTCCTTCTTATTAATCGAGCACTTTTGTATCAGCTTATATTGACTAAACTATGTCTCATTGTCACGTAGTATTCAATTCCCTGATTGACTAATTTATGCTGCTATGGACGATTAATTATTAAAAGTTCTTTGCTCTGCTTGGTTTCTAACAAATTAACAATCATAACAAGGGTCTGTTAAACGAAACCATGTTTATATGTTTCTGAAAATAAAATAACAATTCTAAACTAAAGCATCTGCATGTTAAGGTGACGAGCAAAGATATTGTAGTCTTTATGCATGCAATGGAATTAATTGCGTGAATTTTTACACCATCCTTTCAATCCATACCATCACCTCTTCTCTTTTCTTACTTCTGATGTTGTTTTATGTTTCCATTGTTGTGTGCAATCTGAAAATTCAATTACCATCCCATTACATGTCCCGCAGCAACGCGCGGGGAATCACCTAGTATATACTATTCCTACCACTATCCTGCATAGGACAGCAAAACGGAAGCGATCAACGTTTAGAGGCAAGGCCCGACCACACCCTTGACCGTTGAATAGAATAATCCCTTTGAGCATCAAATCATTTCATTACAATATATACTAATTGGCTCTTGATGTTTGGTAAACCTCATTCATCGTAGATGTGACGACGCTATTGCTACTTGTATATCCATGCTAACCAGAAAATCTCAATCTGAAAGTACAATCCCCTGTGTGTTTAGAATCATTTTGCAGCTTAAAGTTGCTCTTAATGTTCTACGCAAAAGTTAACTGCCAAAAAAAAAATCATCATCTGGGGCTAAAAGGCACCAAGCGTTTTAGCAGACCTCTTCAAGTGAGAGCTTCCAATGTGGAATGTAATAGCTTTTTACATTTGCTGAGTGCCTGAGTCACAGTATTGCCTCCTTCTGTATACATGGTTATCCCTCCAAGTCCCAACTGACCTTAACTATTGAACTGGATCCCGTTGTATTTTCATTCATTCATTGTGTTCCATAATTGAACTGGACCCCTTCGGATTTTGAATCATTTCACCATTCTATAGCTAAATTGTACAGCCCACAGAAACATATTGCGCACCCAGTCAGTCAAAGATTTTTCGACAAGCCCATATTGCCAGCATTGAGGTTGCCACTAATACAAGTTTTATGCCTGTTTCGGCAGTAAGGTCACGGAGTCCGAGCGAAAAGGGAAACGAGAAGCATGATAAAAGGAAGATTTAAACTTGGGAAGAAACTTAGAGCCGCATTTTATTCAACACTCTTAATAATGAGTACATCACCCTACTATTAACATGTCTCCAGCACCCTGCACAGTGGGCCTCAAATTCCTAAAAACAAGGATTAAAGCACACACAAAAAATTCCCCCATTGCCAATCTCGTCCTTATTGCGTTATCTATATTCACTTCGGTTCTTTGTCCCTTGCCTTGTCCATACTCATAAATATCCAAGTTCATACATGTGGTATCAGTAGATCTGAGAATATTCTGAAAGGGGACAGAGTCTAGGTTCCTCGGACCAAAAAAGAATCTTACCTTTCAGCACCGATGGAATGGAAATGTGGGCACGTGATTTAACAAAATTGTGATTATCTGGAGCTAAATGTGGATGGGTCCTTCTTGGAGGGATATATTAGCCTCCCGCAGCTGAGGATTTATAATAAGAGATCATGATGGGACTTTGAGCCCTCAGGTGTTGGAAGGATTACGCACTGCTGTAGTGCAATACAAGCTGAAGATTGTCCTTCAAGGCCTTCTTTTGCCCTGGATGCCGGGATATCAAAAATCTAGTTGGAGACCGGTGCGATCAACATCTGAACAGCGCTGACTTCTCAAGCTTTTGACATGGGAACGAATGGAGTACTCTTTCGTGATATTAAGTATCTCATGTACTTGGAGTTTGTCGATGTAAGGGTGATGGATAAGCCTCGATCTTGTAATGCAGCAGCAGATAGACAAGCAAAACTTGGAGGTCTTCTAGAGCCAGGTGGTGTTATCATATGGACGGATGGAAATCCTGCTATTGTAAATGATCTTGTGGCTGCTGATGTAGTCAGCCTCTAGTTAATGGAATCCTATTCCATCAAAAAAAAAGAGAAAAATAATGACTTTTTTTATATCAAATTCTTTTTTTTTCCTTGGTGTCATTGAGGATAAGGGGTGAAGACGAGAAGGCCGGGAGGCATCTTTGAATGATTTGGGTGCAGAAATGCATTGTTGGGTTGCAATTATTTGTGTGGATTGATGAGAATAAGGAACTCAGTGTGTGGGGGTCTGAAGGGAGATATTGTGCCCCTGGAAGTTCAGAAATGAGCTCCACTTATATCTTTCGCCTGATATATTCTGTGAAAATTCTTACAAGGGTAGTTCTTGCAAGACAATAAGGCCTTGGTGCCGCAGCCTAAAAGATTGCCGATTTCTAAATAATAAATCTTGAGTGAGCCTGCTTTACTGTCCGGATTGTGCATTTGTGACTCAAAAATTTGCTAATATCAAGGTTTGTTTGCTATGGATTGTACCAAGGTGGCTGCATAAGAAAACCACAAAAACGATTGGTAGAGAAAGGTAAAAGAGGAATATTATGGCCAAGGCCAACACAACTTCAAATCACATAAGGTGTTGCTATGTAAATAAAGTTATATTCGTACATTTTCCTCATGCTTGGAAAACATTTGTATTCCATATTTCTTCCTAATAGTATTTAAAAATAGAAAAGGGAAAAAAAAGTGCACGCGGAGAGTAACAAATATGGTAGACTACATATATGCGTTTATATTTCGGACAGACCCGTTCGTGAGCTATGGGCGTGTTTGGCCTCTTGTTTCAACGCATTCACATAAGCTTGGCTTCAAAGATAGTGAAGCCCACGAACGAGTCCGTTCGACGAAATATAAACGTGTGCCAAGCTAAGCACGCGTATGGTTGTACTTGAAGCATTTTCCTTATTTTCCTTTTTGTGGTGGTGATCTAGCTAGAAATTCTCATTTCCAGATAAACACGGTAATAAGTGGGAGAATCCATCGTGAATCAAGTAATCAACTAGCAGGGACTACTAATTTTGGTGATCTTGCGAATCTGTATACATAACTCCTTTCCATATTGTGCTAATTTTTCAAGAATACTCGGTAGAGTTGTGTAAGATATCTTACCATATATTGCGGCGACTGGCTGGAAAATCCTCCCGTTCCATCAGGTTTGCTCCTCGGATATAAAACCCAGCACCCCTCCCTCCCTTCCACCTCGAACCAACCCATCCATTCGAACCCCTCCCTCCATTCGCCATGGCTCGCCGGAAGGTGAGCCTGAAGCTGATCGCCGACCGCGCGGCCCGGCGCGCGACGTTCAAGAAGCGGCGCGCGAGCCTGATGAAGAAGGCGCACGAGCTGGCGACGCTGTGCGGCGTGGACGCGTGCGTCGTGGTGTACGGCGGCGAGGGCGGCCCGCCGGAGACGTACCCGTCGTCGGCCGCGGAGGCGGCGGGCGTCCTGAACAGGTTCCGGGACATGCCGGCGATGGAGCAGTGCAAGAAGATGCTGGACATGGAGGGCTTCCTCCAGCAGCGCAACGACAAGCTCCAGGCGCAGGTGGAGAAGGCGCGCCTCGAGAACGACAAGCGCGAGGCCGCGCTGCTCCCGAGCGGCGCCATCGACGGCCGCCGCCCCGTCGCGGGCCTCTCCGCCGAGGAGCTCACCCGCCTCGGCGCGGCGGTGGGCGCGGGCCTCAAGCGCGTCAACGAGCGCATCCAGCGCCTCCAGGAGCAGGGGCACGGCGACCCGCTGACGGCGCTGCAGCTGTCGCTGGCGTCCCTTGCGCCGGCAACGCCATACACCGGCGGCGCCGGGAAAGCGCTGGGCTGGCTCGTGGACGTGAAGGCTGAAGGCTCTGGTGGTGGGAGCGGGAGCTTTGGAGGAGGAGACGCCGCCGGCGCCAGCAGCAGCACCTCGGGAGGGGCGGGTGACACTGACATGCCACAGGCCCAGCTCGGCAATGGCACTACTTTCGCCGGGTTCCCATTGGCGGCTCTTCAGGGTCCAGCGTTCTTCCCACCTCCCATGTAAAGAGGAGGTTTCGTGTTGCATGGTCTGTTTTGGTCTACTTGTTTTCGTGGTCGATCAAGTTCAAGATTTAGACGACGGGACTCGTGTCCCCTCGGTGTATCGTTCATTAAGTTATTAGGAGAAGGTTCAAACATGGACCAGCTTTATCCATCGGTGTAGCATTTGCTTTCAGGTTATCAAGTTTGTAACAGTATGGTTCCCAGTCCGGACCATTCTATTTCTCATGTTATCCACTTTATGTTATATCATGGTTGCTTTATTTGTCGTGGTGTTTTAGCTCTTTATTATATTTATCTTGTCAATTTCTTTCGTGGTATATGTTATGGCGCAGCTTGTTTTAATTAAGCTAACTAGAAGAAGAGTCCTTTGTGGTAGAACCAATCATCCCTGGTTTAAGTTCCAAACTTGTCACACGTGTTGCATATTGACGACTATTTATTTTTTAGTAGGAGATGGTGTAAAAATGAACCAATGACATCCTGAACAGTCTATTGAAAGCCACGCCGTTTTCATACGCCAACGGTATCTGCTCTGATCCCTTCATTAGCTTATCTAGGAGAGGTTCCAATTGGAAATGATTTCCCATTTTTCACATATCACAAGTCAATTGCCTTTATTATTAAATAAAAGTTACTATTTTACCCATTACACAATAATACTACTATATCATCCATTATATTACATAACCAATGGGTAGTGCCAACCATGTCCTTATTAGCTATTGAACTGGATACCTTTATTTCTCGAATCATTTTGTTGTTATGCTAGTTGGTCTTAATATGTTATTTTGGAGAAATATCATGTGCACAAGATGTATATGGTGCACAAACTTGTTGAGCCGTTGGATCTAATATTGAAAGCCTAAAATATTGAAAGTTTAGGAAAGTCCCACCCATAATTTTAGCAAAAATAAATCCAGTGGATGTTTCCAAAAACACTTGCAAATCGATATTTCCATAAACACTTGCATCATCATTCATGAATGAAAATTCCCACTCATGATTTTAGCAACCATAAATCCAATGGTTATTTCCATAAACACTTGCAAATGGATATTTCCATATTTGCATCATCAGTGGAAATTCCCACCCATGATTTTAACATGCAGATGCAATTCAATGGCTCTCAACGAGTTTGTACACGTGTCCACCAAATACATCTCGTGCACTTGATATTTCCCTCTTTTTTTTTTGTCAATTTCTTTCGCATTAACGATGCTGCTGCAACTATATAGGTGAGGTTCCAATTTTGAATAAATTTGCCCATTTTACATTATAGTGCTATCTATCCCACTACCCCTCACAAGGCGACGAAAAAGAAGAGAAAGATCTCCATTGAACTCGATCCCTTCGTATTTCAAATAATTTCACTGTTGTACTAGTGTATCTTCGTGTTTTATCATTTTTCATATATATATTCATTGTGATGCTACTCTTTGGATGTAAAGTATCCCAAGCTCACCTCTCTAGGTGAGATTACAATTTAGAATTCAATTGCCATTTTATATATGGAGAGTAAAAATTGCCTCTATTTAATCAAAGCTTAATATTTCATCTATGAAACTGAAATATATACTATTCCAACCACTATCCTGCATAGGACAGCAAAAAAGGAGGCGATCGACTGTAAGCTTCATGACCATTGGAGTTCGGAAACCTCAAAGGTATGAATGTTTTGGTGATTAGGTGACCATATTGATGTGACTAACATTTCCATGTAGGATATTCAAATGATCATGTCAAGGAAGCGTCGTCTCACAAACCCTATCTTTATTGACGACTTGGTGATTGGTTGCCTCGACAATTCGGATCGAGAACTTGATGGAGTCAAGGTTGAAGATGGATCAAAGCTAAGGACATGATAGATCTAAGCAAGTGTTGGCTTGGTGTAGATGTTAGCTTGAGTCCATAGGAAAAACCGGACTATCAAGAGGGAACGAATTGGTTCTCTTAGAGCACACTAAGTTAGAGATCATATGGATGCATTGTGAGTCTCTTGAGGGCTAGGGTGGCCGAAGAGAAGAGGAGGAACCAAGATTGGAGAAGTTGGAAGCAAGGTTTAAGAGTGGATCAAGTTTTCAGCTTAAACAAAAGAGACCGGACGGTACGGTCCTAGGGACCGGACGGTACGGTCTTCATTGAAGATCCAGACAGAGAAGTGAAGTCTCGGGATGCTGAGAAAATGAAGACCGGACCATTGACCGGACGGTACGGTCAAGGGACCGTATGGTACGGTTATCAGAGGAATTCTATACAGAGAAGTTGTTTCCTCGGGTCTCTGGAGAAATGAAGACCGGACTATTGATCGGACGGTACGGTCTTCATTGGAGAAGTTCAGACAGAGAAGAAGAAAATGGAGAATTGCCTGGAAATGAGGACCAGACCGTACGGTCATGTGAGGACCGTATGGTACGGTCAATGATACGGTCCTTATATTTTCTGAGCACTTTTGAGCAACGGCTAGTTTTGGGTTGGTAGCCTATAAATAGTTGGTTGCTCGCCCCTTGAGGGGTTTCTTGGCCATTGTTGGAGTGCAGGAAACTCAGAGGAAGGCAAGAGTAAGGGAGAGAAGCACTTGTGAAGGATTTGGAGTGATCCTAATGCTTGAGAGAGTAGCAATTGCATCCACTTGATCTCTAGGCTAGTGTGAGCTTGAGAGAGTCACTTCGGTTTGTTACTCTTGGTCTATGGCAAGGCCTATACCAGTTAAGCGTTAGTGTTGAGCTGTCCAAGGAGATTCTGGAAGCCGACACAAGTTTGTACACGGTCTTGGAGCTTCCCGTGCGAAAGAAGCATCACTAGTGGGGCGCCCTTTGGCACGCATTAAGTGCGGAGCCTTACCTCCGGAAGAGTACCCGGGAGAGAGCCCGGCGGGACGTGCCCGCAACTTCACTCAGAGGGTGAAGTGTGCTCTAGGAGGGATCGCCGTCGAGCCGAGGGACGGGGTCGAGACTCCGACGGGAGTGACCCAACGTGGAGTAGGGGAAGACGCCATCCTTCCGAGACCACAGGAAAACATCATGAGCATACCTATCTCTATCTCCTTTACTTACTAGCTTTTTCGCTTTCGCATTTACTTATGTGCTAGTAGAATTGCTTGATAGGTTGTCTCTTTACTACTTAGTATAATTGCTTGTTAGGGTGTTGCTCTATGCTAGACTAGATTGTATGCGCGCACGCTAGCTTCTTGTCATCACCATATCTAGTCTTGCTAGCTTCACACCTCAAATACGCTTGAGAGAAATTATTGAGACACCGATTCACACCCCCTCCCCCCCTCTCCGTGCCCTTGATCCTTTCATCGACGTTTAGAGCCAAGGCCCAACCACGCCCTTAACCGTTGAATTGAATAATCCCCTTTGAGCATCAAATCATTTCGTTACTATATACACTAATAGGCTCTTGATGTTTGGTAAATCTCTTTCTTTTTTTTTTTAGAGATTACACAGTACAACTCAGACACTCACAACGCACGCACACTCACCCTTATGAACACACGTACGCAAACCCTACCCCCATGAGCATCTTCGAAGACTGAGCCGGCAAATCCAGAGATACGAAGTCACCACTGGCGCCTCGCTGTCGACGGGAGCGTCGCCTACCACTGAAAGCACAAATGCCGTTAAATCCTTGAAAATTCGCTCCCACAGGGAGTCGAACCCAGGACCTGAGAGGTGTTACTCGGATGAATTAACCACTAGGCCAAGACCCCTTTCGCTTGGTAAATCTCTTTCAACGTAGATGTGACGACGCTATTGCTACTTGTATATGCATGCTAACCAGAAAATTATCTCAATCTCAAAGTACAACCCCCTGTGTATTTAGAATCATTTTTGCAGCTTATAGTAGTTGGCTCTTAATGTTCTACGCAAAAGCTAACTGCAAAAAATAAAAAATAAAAAAAGCATCATCTTGCAAAAAATAAAAAATAAAAAAAGCATCATCTGGGGGTAAAAGGCCCCAAGCGTTTTAGCAGACCTCTTCAAGTGAGAGCTTCCAATGTGGAATAGAATAGCATTTTACATTTGCTGAGAGCCTGAGTCAGTATTGCCTCTATTTTAGTCAAAGTTTATAGTTTCTGTATACATGGTTCACTATCCCTCCAAGTCCCAACTGACCTTAACTATTGAACTGGATCCCGTTGTATTTTCATTCATTCGCTGTGTTCTATAATTGAACTGGATCCCTTTGGATTTTGAATCTTTTCACCATTCCATAGCTAAATTGTACCCCATTTTGCGCCCACAGCAACACATGGCGCACCCAGTCAGTCAGGTTTTTCGACAAGCCCATATTGCAGTAAGGTCACGGAGTCCGAGCGAAAAGGGAAATGAGAAGCATGATAAAAGGAAGATTATAAACTTGGGAAGAAACTTGAGCCGCATTTTTTTCAATACTCTTAATAATGAGTATACATCACCCTACTATTAACATGTCTCCAGCACACTGCACAGTGGGCCTCAAATGCCTACAAAACAAGAATTAAAGTACAAACACAAAATTCCCCCATTGCCAATCTCGTCCTTATTGCGTTATCTATATTCACTTCGGTTCTTTGTCCCTTGCCTTGTCCATACTCATAAATATCGAAGTTCATACATGAGGTATCAGTAGATCTGAGAATATTCTGAAAGGGGACAGTCTAGGCTCCTCAGACCAAGAAAGAATCTTACCTTTCAGCACCGATGGAATGGAACTGTGGGCGCGATATTTAGCAAAATTGTGACAGTGCTCATTGTCACTGCGACACACTATAACAATCAAGAACGTAGCCGCAAAAAGTCATTGTGCAATAAACTCTTCTGTCAAAGACCCTTGGTTCACCTGCAGAATAATGAGATCAGGCAGTCCCCCCTACCTCCACACTTGCTGGAACAGTACCAAGAATCTCTGATCTCAACTGCATCAGCAATCTACCCAAGTAGTTCAGACCTTCGCCGTCACGGCCACCACCCCAAAATAAATCGTGGGGTGATGCCTCGACAAGAACAGAGCCAGCCGTTGACAACAGCATATTAGTCAGATGGGGATAGGTTGAAAACTTGCATTTGATAGCTTTGTACATTACATCAATTTTCGTAGACTCCCAATCTTTCCGTACCTAAAGAGCAAAGATAATTTACAAAATGTTCATATCAGTTTACATAACAATGCGAAGATAAATGAGCCAAATAAAGTGGAGCCAAACTATATGGTCCATATGACATTCTAAAACAAGATGTACTTGCTACCATATATTGGCTACAGACAATCACAAGCACCAATAGGCTGGCACTACCAAACAAACAAAATCTAAGGTGATGAGCATAGATGGTTGCCAATAGGCAGAGCCAAACACGTCAGTTTAAAACCGAGTCAAGGCTACAATTATTTTTGAAGGTTAAAAGACACACGCCCAAGAAAAGCAGACTCATGATTGAGCAACTGGATTACTTTAGCACATATTTCCATGCCACAACAATATTATGTAACTTACATGCCACAAAAATCTCCGAGAAGCGAGGACAGTGTATAATACGATACTTTTAACTAATGGAGTTTTTGAGATTGCATTTATGCACTCATTCAAAACAATTTCCTACCCCAAGGTGTCCTTCCCTCACAAGGGTTACAAGGAAGACTGTCACCAAGATTTCCCTCTCCACATGTAGGCTGGCAACGGAGAGCCGGAGCAGTTACTAGTTTTATGCAGCCAATTTGGGTGCCTGACTATAACGTATTAAAAGTAAACTACATTCATCAATGGGTCTCATACAAATTGTTCACTTCAACTTATGTTCATTCATATACAATTGGTCGCTTTAATTATGCTGACAGCAGCAGGTAAATACAGTTCAATCCTCATAAAACCATGTTGTGATGAAGTCTGACTAGTGGTAAGATTTAAATGGAACATCCCACCCCAGAACCAGGACTATACAACAATGCATTTGAGAGAATTGCAGCTTTGTTAAGGCATTGTGTCTGAGGTGACCAAAGCACGAGAGGAAGCAAAGGGCATTTATTCATCAAGACTTTTCAACCATACCATTTAGTATATTGTGTCCCACAGCAAAATTATCCATATGTAAAAGTCCAATAAGTTAATTGTGATGGTAATATAATGGAACTGTTGGATGCAATATCGTTCTCAAGCATGCGTATATGAGTTGGTAGATCAGAAAGTAGACTCATAATCAGCAACAATAAGTGGAGGCACTGAAGTAGATATTACATACATAAGTAACTTCCATAAAACAGAAGATGGCATGCTATGTATCACTTGTATCAAGATAGTTCCTTCACCTCTTTCCCACTATAATCAGTAAAGATGAAAAGCAAAATATTCAACATACCAACTCAGGAAATTCTCTTTGCCAGGTCCTTCCTATTCTAGCAGCCTCTTCAGGACTCTTCGCCTGCTTTATTTCTTGAACAAAGTCTCTTGCTTGAGAATTGTCAACACCCACAAACTTATGGGCCTGGAAAAATATATTGAGGTTACTGACAGATGTCAATGCAAGAATGATGCTGCCCGATCATGAAAAATGGAATACACACTTGGATAGTTTGTGCTTCATGCTCAATAATTGCTCCCTATACGAAAGCAGAATGGCAGACATGTACAATGATAGAAAAGGAGATGAAGAAGGACCTGGTAATAGTGTTCCACTGTTGGCCATGTTATGTATTCTCCATTTTCATCAGGCATGCAAATTGGATGAGGAGAAAAGTTTGAGAAAGCCCCAAAAATATCCCAAGTCTTGTAAAAGGAAACAATATTTGTTTCATAGGGTGATACATCTGGATCAACAGAAGGTATTTCATCGATAGATGGTATAACAGGGGAAAGATCAGGAATGGGTTGGATGTATCCACTCATGAGCATGTCCCGGCCAATCTACAAAATATTTGAGAAAAAGAAATAATACGTGTGATCGTGTGACACTGATAATAAGAGAGAGAAACTAAGTTGGAAAATGGAATGCATACTCTTAAAAGGGTAGTGTATTGAGTATTAATTTCACTGCTGAATAAATCATATATGAGAATACATGAGCTAAAAAAAGAGTTGACCTGTTCATAGGACACATCAATCAAATCAATCGCCTGAGTCATTTGACTCATCCCTAGCTCGCCAACGGGTGTTGGGGCATTGACTCCCCCAATTATTTTTGGAGCCAAGAATGCATAGATCTGTCAAGAAGCAAAATTCACCATTGTTGGATGAGAGCATGCTGATAGTACAAGCGAATGATGAAACAAAACAAGGGATTCTATTCTAATAAAGCTAGTGCAGCCAACAAAACATAAAAGTCAATCCTAGCGTTCATGATGCTAAAAAGGATGGATGCTGAGAAATTCATATGTGATCATGTATACAACAAGAGAGGTAAATGCAGAGTATTTTCTCCTTGTAATAATCCAAGTCCTTCCAAATATGCAAGAGCTAAACTGGCTCCTCACATATGTTTACTGGCAGGCTTCTTAAGAAATAAAGTATGTCTAAACTGTATTGACCTTTGGAAACCTATCAAGTTCAACATGCATTTTTCATATTCTAATCCCAGCAAACTCAAATCTGACAAAGTCAAATTCAATTCTAGGCATCCAATGTCCTATTTGTTTCAGTTGATTTTGTGCTTACTTCATAACATTTGCCACATGTGAAGTCTAAAATAAATCATTGAACCCTAATACAACAGACTTAAAAGCGAATGGATACAAGATAAAAAATTAGTAAATTTGGTCAAAAAGCTAACCTTATGAATAACACTAGAAGATATAGCAGAAGCTGCTAGGGTCCCACCACACTCCCATAATACAGAAAGGTAACCACGATCATAGCAATACGACATAACATCTCTAGGAGTTAGCATGTCAAACTCCACTACTTCAACACCCTTCATAGCAAGCTTTTTTTGGAAATCTCTGCGAGCACCTCGTTGAGTTGCTACTATTGTATAGGCATCACTAACATTCCACAAATTTGCCTCTTCAGGAAGGTTAAGAGACTGTGACATCACAATGCGCACTGGAACATGCCCCTTAACATGCCTTGCAGTTAATCGTGGATCTACAATACAACTAAAAGGCTTCAATTTATGAATCGACACGGGCTTCAATTCATGAATCGACACAGATATCAGATGCGTTAGATAGAATATTACCATCCCGACGCACTGTATTTCCACCAACAATAACAGCATCGCTTCTGCCACGCAGTTCAAATACCCGGCCTCTGGATGATTTCCCACTTACCCATGAAGCATGTCCACTACTTGCCGCAATTTTTCCTTCCCATAATTGTAGTGAAAAATGGTAGTGCACAAATCAGATGTTATAAACCAATTATTTATGAGAATGGTATCTGAAGTAATATTATGGTATGGAGTAAGCTATGTCTTACCATCTGCAGTCATAGCATACTTTAGAACAGAGAATGGGACATGAAAGGCAGCTCTATAAAGTAATGGAGCATTTACAATGAGGCATGACTTCAGAGCTTCCTACAGTAAATAGCTTACAAGTTAATAATCTGGTGGAATGTACCAAGAGAATATTATTTAGTTCTGATTAACTTGATAGGGTAACATAGTTTTTTACGTTTTCCCGATTATGGGTTTCCCTATTTATTATCAATAGTCATATAACAGGTCAATCTTGTTTTCTTACATACTATCACACAATGTCATATACGAATAGCTTCATACATGGAGCAGTGGAGTGTGGCTAGTCAATGATGTACTCAAGAGTTTGTGAACACTTCATATCGTCTCAAATCCTCAATAATGGCTTCTACACGATCTTTATAATTGGTTTTAAAGCACCACTTTTACAGCACTTGTTGGAGATGCTTTTAGTACCAAAAGGTCCAAAGCCACAAGATCGTGAGTTCACGATACAGGACATGACTGCAGAAAGCATGGTTGACCAACTGGGGTATAAGACCAAATCTAAAGAAAACAATATGTATAAGCAACGGGTCACCTGGAATATTTTACTCTGCAGATCTTCCCCCACAACATCAACCTGAATGCCTTCGCTTCGTAATGCTTGAATTGCCTTCCCTCTCAAGTGCTTCAAGGGGTTTCTAAGACCCACCACAACTCTTGTGATTCCTGCCTAATAAAATCGTTAGTACACCGCCTAAATTTCAAAGCAGCCACGGGACTGATGTGGAAAAACTAGCGTTGGACAAAATTCCAACTCAGAGAAGATTCAGTTCGTACACATGTTGTCATTTATGGCAAAACAGACTACCCTAGAAGATACACTGAAGTTCGAGGGCTCAAGACGAGAATACATTGTTGAATGTATATTCATCCCTCTTAGAGCGTCCCCAAAGTTAGAGACAATGCTGGCTCTCCACCTCATCTAAGGGTCAACATAAGAGTTGATGTCAACTCTAATTAATGATTGGTCCCCCGTGTCGATAGCTCTTCTCTCTCTCCTCTTAGAAAACCATTGGGGACGCTTATGAATAGCCTTTAAAAATTTACAACCACGAAATCCATAGCTTCGTATGATTAATGATTGTAATCCAAGGCTCATTGGGTTATGCAACATGTAAATGGTACGGGGAATTCTTTTTTCAATTGACAACCAATTTGGAGAAAATAGAAAGATGGGCAGGAAGTAGGGGCGGCAATTCTGTGAAGCACCTGGACGAGGGAGGCGACGGCCGTGCTGTCCCCATAGCAGTCGCCAGGCTCGAGGTTGAGATAGGCCGTGGCGCCGCGGGCGTGCTCGCCGGCCTCCTGGGCGGCGAGGAGCTCGGCGCAGGGCGTGCCCTGCGCGTAGAGGAACCCCTCGCCGACCACCCAGGCCTCGACGCTGTCGGTCTCGAGCTGCGGCCGCGCGATGATGCACCCGAAGTTCGGGTGCGGCGACGTGAGCCCCGCGGAGCGGTCTGCCGCGTCGGCGGCGCGGCGGAGGAGGAGGGCGTCGTGCGCGTGGGAGCCCGACGCGGAGGCGACGGCGCGTGGGGCGGGGAGGCAGCGGCGCGCGCGGAGGGGGAGGTGGAGGAAGGTGGGAGCGGCGGCTGTGGCTGCCGAAGCGGGCGCGACGCCGCCGAGCAGCGGCGGAGGCGGCGGCATCATGTTTCGCGGGTGTGGTGGGGACGCGAGCTGCTAGAGGTTTGGCAAATTGGCAGTGGCGCGGGATGGGCCGAAGCGGGCGATGAAGTTCGGCTATGGTCGACATGGCCCATTTGCTCTTTCTTGGGGAAGGGTTCATTTTCTTAAAAATTTTGCTGCGATTTGTTTCATATCCGTAAATAAGGTCTATAGTTAACCTGTTATGAAACTATTTTGTAAATTGGCTACATCAAATTCGGAGATTCATCTTAATGTAAAATGCATTTTCAGATGTCCAATTTTGATATTCATTCATGAAGTAATTAAAATGACACCAATTCAAATACGCCTGATGTTCCAACAATGTGTTGAATTCAAATACTAGTAGTTTCTTGAGGAAGATTCATTTTCTTGACAAATTTGCTGCGATTTGTTTCATATCCGTAAATAAGGTCTTTAGTTAATCTTGACGATTATGAAACTATTTTGTAAATTGGCTACATCAAAGTCGGGGGGATTCATCTTAATGTAACATGCATTTTCAGATGTCCAATTTCGATATTCATGAAGTAATTAAAATGACACCAATTCAAATACGCCTGATGTTCCAACAATGTGTTGAATTTTACAATGGCAAGTTGTTGTTTCTCTTTTTTTTTTCTGCACAAGCATATTTTACTTCCGAACTGAACAATCGGGGGGATTGAATACTATAAAATCAAACTTTCGTGATACAACCTCTTTAATTCTTAAACACGACGACATCAAGAACTAGACCCCCACTGCTTTGATACGACTCCTATAGGAGCTACTGTAAATCTAAAGCAAGGTTCAAAACCAAACAAAACTCGGATCCACGCACGCATGCACGCTCGATTGATGGTCATTCATCAGTTGACGGCCTGCTCAATGTTGTGGCCGCAACAGTAGGAGCTAGCTAGCACGGGTGCCTGAAGATGTCGCCCATGGTCTGGATGAGGCGGCGGGCGGCGTCGAAGTCGGTGTAGCGGTCGATGACGATGGCGTCCGGCGGCGAGCGGAGAAGCCCGTGCTGAAGCTTGTAGTCCAGCAGCTCCAGCAACTTGGCGTGGGCGTCCGGGCGGCCCGCGGACTCGGACTCCATCCACGCCAGCGCCTTCGCCTTCAGCTCCTCGTTCGGCTGCGTCGCTAGCTTATACCACTCTGGCACCTCCTCGTCGTCCTCGTCGTACTCGTACATCTGCTCCTCGGCTCGCGCCTTTGCGGCTTTCTCGGGATTCCTCGCCGTGTCGTCCGCCATCTCGTTCCCTCGCGCGCAGCTCACGAAGCGCTGTTTTTTTTTTTTTTTTACTCGAGCGCTGTTGGTTTTGGACTTCTTTCTCGTATACGAGGGGCAGGGTACCTCGGCTTTTATTCTCGCGAAACGCGTCTCTCTTTGCTCGCCAGGCTCCGGCCTTTCCGACTCGGAGCCGTGGTTCTCTTCCAGTCTTCCGTACCGGCACCGTGTGTGCCTGGCTGTTTCCTCGCCTACTCTACTCGGGTACGTATCGCCTACTCCATCGTGGGGCAATGACGGTACGTAGCAGACGCTGCGTAGGCAAATATCCTATGTTTCACGTGAGGCAAACCAAAAAATTAAAAAGCTGTATAATAGGGTGGTGTTCTAAAATCTGAGAATATAAAGCACCAACTCTAAGTATGTGATGCTCTAAATTTTTTTTTTTATCGAATACGCAGGAGGGCTGCGTATCGTTGTATTAAGAAGAAAAGAAATTTTTTTACATACTACGCCCTTCACGAACAGACTCGTGACGGCCACATCACACCAATCTCGGGTGGACGTCCTATTACATCCTCATGCGGACTACTCACTAACGAGACGACCTAACCTTCTTGCCCCCGCACGCACCCAAGTTCGCGCTTCGTCTTTGATCCCTTGAGTTAACTCCGCCGCTGTTCGCTCTTTCCCTCTGAACAAGTGCGCATTCCTCTCCTTCCACAGCTCCCAGGCCGTCAGCATACATAGTGTATTGAGGCCTTTCCTCTTCCCGACGTCTTGCAGCCTCCTCAGGTGCTTCCACCATGCCATGTAGGTGATTCTGTCCGTGGAGAAGGTGCAGACGCACCCAGCCCAATTGAGAATGTTCCACCACACTTCCTTGGCGTAGGAGCAGTTGACGAGGATGTGAGAAGCTGTTTCGTTCTCTTGGTCACAGAACGAGCATAAGACATGGGCGTCCATACCACGGCGCAGACGCCGATCGGCCGTCCAGATGCGCCGGCGAACGGCAAGCCAGATAAACATCTTCACTTTGAGCGGAGCCCAAGATTTCCATATAAGATTGGCGCCTCTGAATTTTACCGCTCCTTGATGCATGATGTCGTAGGCAGACTTCGCCGTGTACTGGCCGTCATCAGTCCATCGCCATATATATCTGTCATCCTCCTCATTGAGTTGAACGGCGGCGAGGCACTCAGATAGGCGCGCGTACTCCATGATTGCCTGAACAGAGGTTGCGCCACGCCCGTCTTGCTCCCATTTAGCGTTCTGCAGGGCCGCGGCCACCGTCCTCGTCCGTTTGATCCTGTTCGATGCTCTCTGCCAGAGCGTAGGCGCGATATCCTTGACCGATTGCCCATCTATCCAATTGTCCATCCAAAACAGACACCTGTTGCCGTTCCCTATTTGCACCTTGACGGACGCATTGAACAGCGCTTGCACCTCAGGTTCGACTTCCAGGTTAAGTGCCGCCCAAACGCGGTTTTGCTCTGTTTTCTGCAACCAGAGCCACCGCATGCGAAGGGCGTAGCCAGCTAAACGTAGGTCTGTTACGCCTAGGCCACCGTACATGGTCGGCTTGATCACCACGCTCCAGGCCACGCTGCACTTTCCACGCGCCGAAGCATCTTGGCCCGCCCACAAATATCGCCGGCATATTGCCTCGATCTCATTGATTACCCACTCTGGTAATTTGTCCGCCATCATTGCGTAGATTGGAATTGCCATCATAACTGATTTCACCTGAATGAGCCTTCCGCTCTTCTGTAGTAATGATCCCTGCCAGAGTGGTAATTTGCCCGCCACCTGTTCGATCAATGGCCGAAGTTGGGATTTGGAGATCGCTCTGGTGGAAAGAGGCATCCCAAGGTACCTAATGGGGAATTCTTGCAGTTGGCACGGGAGTACCTCCTGAATTTCTCCCATGCTTTCCTCGCATCCCCAGATAGGCGTGATTGAACACTTCTCAATGTTTGTTCTTAAACCTGATGCGCTTCCAAAAATCCGTAGAATTTCTTTGATGCAGCATGCTTCTTGCACTGAAGGCGCGGCGAACAGCATGGCGTCGTCGGCGTAGATGCTGCAGCGGTGCTTGATCGCGCTGTGGCCGATCGGCTGTAGCAGGTCCAGCTCACTCGCCTTGACCAACATCCTGTCGAGGACATCCATTGCAAGGATGAAAAGCATCGGTGACAGAGGGTCGCCCTGCCGCAGTCCTCGTCGATGTCGAATCACAGCACCTGGCGCTCCATTCAGCAGCACCTTTGTCGAAGACGAGGAGAGCAAAATGGAGATCCAGTCTCTCCACCGTTGGCCGAAGCCCCAGGCCGCCAAGACGTCGAGGACAAACGGCCATGCCACTGAATCAAAAGCTTTCGATATATCGAGCTTGAGCAGCATTTTTGGGACTCTGCGTTGCCGGAGTAGCTTGGCAGAGCGTTGTACGTACTTGAAATTGTCCTGAATGGAGCGTCCCTTTATGAACGCACTTTGCGTCGGGGAGATCAGCTCGTCCAAGTGCGGGGCGATCCTGTTGGCCAGCAATTTGGATAGAAGCTTGGGAAAACTGTGGATCAAGCTTATCGGCCTGTACTCTTTTGGAGTCTTAGCATCCGGCTTCTTTGGTATCAAGGTGAGCAGCGCTCCATTGACACAGTGCAGTTGTCGCCGGTCGACATTGTGGAAGGCATTGATTGCCCACATAACATCGCTTTTGATCACTGCCCATGCCGATTTGTAGAAAGCACCCGTCAGTCCATCTGGCCCTGGCGCCTTGTCCGATGGCAACTCTCTGATCACCTTCCAAACCTCCTCTTCCGTGAATCCGGCTTCCAGGTGTGCAAAGTCTCGCTCGGAGATTCCAAGCTGGTGCATGTTAATCGTGCATCCACGCTCTGGCTCCTGGCCAAGTAGGTCTTCGTAATAGTCTTGCAGGATTTCTGCCTTGTCTTCATGAGAGTAAGCTGTATGCATGCCATCGGAGAGGCTGAGAATGAAATTTTTCCTCTTGCGGCATCTTGACTTCATGTGGAAGAACTTTGTATTGGCATCGCCTTCCTTTAGCTGCATGACGCGGGATCGTTGCCGAGCAATTGTACGCTCAAGCGAGGCAAGACCAAGGCTCAGACATTTAAGATGCTTGCGTAATTCCGCCTCCGACGATGAGAGCCTTCGTTTCTCTTGTGCTTGATCCAGTCTGAGTACCACCTCGCGCGCCAAAAGCAACTGTAACTTGATGTTGCCGATGTGCTTTGCGGACCAACTTTGCAATTCCCGTGAAACATTGCGTATGAGGCAGTCCAAACGTCTGAATGGGTCCGTAACCCCCTCTGGGCATCTCCATCCGCGTCGAACGGCATCGATGTACCCATCAAACTTCGGCCAGTAAACTTCAAAATGGAACCTAGGCTTCGATCTGATTTGTGCATTTGTGTGCATGAGCAAGGGGCAGTGGTCTGAACCTTCCGTGGAGAGGGCTTGGAGGAAGCAATCCGGGAACAACTCCTCCCAGTCCACAGACACCAGCACTCGATCTAGCTTCACTAGCCGTGCTGCAAATATGCAGCACCAAGTGCCGTCCTGTATCATCATGCTGCAAAACTCCCGCCGCTCGCGCCCACACCGGCCCGCCGCACCCGTTCTGGACTCTGCACCGGCGAGGATCGTCCGCACGGAACAGGAAGTCACCGAGTGTCAGAGGAGAGGCCTCGCCAGACACCGTGTGTTACTTCGTTCCGTCCACCGGTGCGTGCACAATGCGCCGAGCCATGTCGCGTTCCATCGACGTCGGTATGGCCGCCGTGGCCTTAAGCATTGCGCTTACACCATGGGCAGTCTGTCACTTTGTTACAAACTCGGGAGCACACGGAGACTTTACAAGACACGAATTTTTCAAACATAAACGATCGGATCATCTTGAACAGGACTCCTTCCGGACTTGAAGATGTGATGGCACGACCCATCAATGCTGCAATGCGAATATGCAATAGCCTCTGCATGAATAACTGAAAGTGCCCGGTCGATGCTCCCTGTTCATCCATCTAGGAAGATTCCATCCTGATCACGAACTACACAGCCCCATCCTCCTCCTTTACCAGATGAAGACAAATAAGAAGCATCCACTTCACTGTGTATGTGTTGTCAGGAGGCGGCGGTTTACGCTTCAGATTCTGCCCAGTGCGCTTTCCTTTCTCCGGTTTCTTCTCTGCTCCACGTTCGTCCCCCAGCGTTTGCTTTGTTTTTCGCTAACCACCATCTCCATATATAGACCATAGCAGTATGATGATTTTATTTTGCATCGCAGGCTCCAAACACCAGATTTTCATTAGCGCTTCTTTGCCTGAATGACAAGAGATTAACTCTGTCCGGATTTGGTCGAGGTTCAGCACTCGCCAGACATCACACACATGTTTGCATCTTAAGAATAGATTTTCATAGATAGCCGCAGTCTTCATCTGCATACCTGGCAAATGGAGTCGGCCCTCAGCCGTTTTCGTTTGAGATTATGCCGGACGGGTAGGCTGTTGAGTGCAAAGCGCCAAACAAACATCTTTCACCTTATTTGGCAGCCGCATTTGACAGATTGTATATCAATCAAATGAGTTGTTGTCTGGCCCCTGACGATGATGCAGCACGGCCTTCCTTTCGATCCCGGATTTGAACCGCCCACTTTATATGCTCTGACTTGACAGAGAAACGGCCGCCAGGATTTGTTATGTACCACTAGGTGATGCATGACATGACAGTATAGCAGGTGATTTGTGATGCCGTAAATATTAATTTGAGATGTTGCAATATGCGAGATGATTTGGTGTGTTTGCAATTTCCACTGATTCTGGAGTGTTTTAGTTTCGCATTTGGAGCGCTTAAAGGGGAACTTTCGCGGTAGTCTCATTTGATTTGGTTCATTGAGATGGAGACGAAGATGACAGAGTATCAATGTGTTATATCCGGTTCTGACGCTCGGATGCTTTGCTTGCGGTGCGAAATTCATATGGAATACGTACGTAGTATATGGTAGCAATCAACGACGGTTGAGCTTGCGATGTTTATACCAGCATAATGACAAGACGGTCCCGCTACCAAAGTCAGAGAACTCTACTAGTATGCTTGCACCATGATGTGACCAGATACTAGATACTTTTTGCATGCATGTAACATAGCGATCGACAACTTTTGCCGGTTGTTTGATACGTTATTCCCACTGATCGATCTAAGCTATCGTTAAAACCAAACAAACGTATGATCGTCATTTATCAGTTGACGACGTCGACCTGTACTCATTGGAGTCTCTGTTGCGCGCGGCAGCAACAGTAGGAGCACGGGCCGCATAAGAATTCCATCCTCTGGATGATGGGGCGGACGGCGTCGCAGTTGGTGATGTCGACGGTGACGGAGCCCGGCGGCGGGCGGCGGAAAACCCCGTACTTACGCTGGGACGCGAGCCACTCGAGCCGCTTCGCCTCCGTCTCGGCGTCCGGGCGGGCTGTGGACTTGGACTCCAGCCACGCGAGCCTCTTCGCCTCCATCTCCTCAGTCGGCCGCATCATCTGCTTGTACCACTCTGGCGTCTCCTCGTCATCCTCCTGCTCGGCTCGCGCCTTTGCCGCCGCAACGTCGCCGGTGGCTTTCTCGGGATTCCTCGCCGCGTCGTCCGCCACCGAAGCGGTGGTTGGGTTTTGGACTTCTTTTCGATATGCAGGGTGCCACGGCTTTTATTCTCTCTTTGTTCGCCAGGCACCGCCTTTCCGACCCGGAGACTCTGTTGTTTTCTGCTACTACGAAAGGAGACCATCGACCCCAAGTTCACCTCAGCCCCGGCTCAGGCTGCAGATGCATGAGTTTGTATCTGCTTGGTTCAAAATACTTCTTTGTTGCGTGTCACCTGGTGGCAGCTGGGATCGACGTACAGTAAGCTTCAAAACTCGACCGATCAATGGAAAAGCATGAAACTCTAAATGAGATCTACGAACAGTAGGAGTAAATACTGAAAATATGAACATGCCCCTTTATAAGATTGCTCAGAAAATTAGTCTACCAAAAAACAATTTCGTTTCGTACACATTCCATGGACAACTATCTATACCTGCAAGGGAAAGAGTACCAATGTGTTATATCCGGTTCTGACGCTCGGATGCTTTGCTTGCAGTGCGAAATTCATATGAGCACGTACGCATTATAATAGTAGAATGACATGTTCTCCTCCTTGTTCTATGTGCATCCACATTTTCCACCTCTCTTTAATTTCCATGCCCCGAACTAGAATGACATCTATTTCTGAAATGAGGTAGAATGACATCTATTTCTGAGAAATTTTATAAAATGCCCTTTTATAAAATTTCTCAGAAAATTAATCTACAAAAAAAAATCAATTTCATACATCACATGGACAGCTAACTATAACTGCAGGGGGGGGGGGGGGGGGGGGGGGAACTATCTGCGTTAAAATTGCCTGGAGAGAAGTCCATGTAACCCATAAAGTATAAGTATCCACAAGAGGGGGGAAAACATATGTTCCATGCCTTTAGCTTTAGCATTGCTCTTTAGAGCTGTGACAGTTGGCTAACAATTCTCTGATGTTTTCGGGGGAAAAAAACACTTCTCTGATGTCTGATCATGATACGTACGGTGGTAATCCAGTGCACTATCCATGCTACGAAGAAACCAACAAAAGTAGCAGCTAGCATCCCCAAACAAAAGACAAACACACATGTCACAGCACTGTTCGTCCGCCATCTCGTTCACCATTAACTGCGATCGAAGCGCTGTTGGGTTTTGGAGGCTTCTTGTCGATGATGACGAACAGCACCGCAGCCAGGCAGGGCTCCGGAGGGAGACGTGTTATCGGAGCCTTTGTTCGTCTCTCTTTGTTCGTCTCTCTTTGTTCACCAGGCTCCGGCCTTTCCGACCCGAGGGAGACGTGTTATCGGAGCCGTACCCGTATACGTGGTTTCCTCGCCTACTCGTATAGCACGAAAGAGAGTTGTGTCAGCTGCGGGATCGGCTTCCAATTTTGAAATTCCTTCCTTGGCCGCTCTGGCCTCTGCACCGGCGAGGATGGTCCGCGCGTTTGGACCACACGGAACAGGAAGTCGCCGAGAGGGGCGAGATCCTCCGCGGCGCTGCCAGAGTGCCGAGGAGAGGCCTCACCAGACATCGGGTGTTAGAGCAAGGCCAATGTATAAGGTCCAACCAGCCCTTATAGCTGGGGCCCGCGGACAGGAGTCAATAGTCTATGGCCACCCACGCAATGCTGAGTCCAACCGATCCATATATGCGGGTCCCACAACAAGTAAAAAGAATCTGGCCATCTCTCCCTCTCCCGTAACTTCCGCAATCCCCGTCTCTCTCCCATGACTCTCATCTTCACGCCAGAAGCTTCCCCAATCTCCAATCCCTAATCTTCTTCCATCAATCATGTGATTATTTCCTCGATCTACTCCCTCCTCCATCAAAATTTGCGATTCGCTCGGTGAGGATGCGTCAGTGGCAGCCTCCGCGGCACGGAGGCAGGGGACGGGGAGTGAGGAGCATGGGCGAGCCGCTCGCCGCCGAGACCCGCCGCGCCCGTGCGAGGCCCTCGGACGCGGAGCTCCGCCACGCCCAGGCAAGGCCCTTGGCCGTCGAGCTCCCTCAAGCCTGGGCGAGCGGCTTGGACGCCGAGCTCTGCAGTGCGCGCGAGGCCAGCGTCGCCGCACCGGCGGCTGGGTGAGTAGCTGGGCCACCGAGCTTCGCCGTGGCTAAGGCCGCGGCAGTGGCGCTCTCCACCTCCAAGGTCGCGGCGAAGGCAGCCCCTCCCCGGAGGTCGCGGCGAAGGCGGGGCGGACATCGCTGTGGCGCCAAGGAGTATCCGTCGCGAAGAGAGAGACGGAAGGGCGAGAGGTGCAAAAATCATTTTTATTCTATCAAGCTGCCCTTAGCGGTAAGGGCAACTTTAACCATTAATGCTATAAGGTCCAGTTCTACAATGTATCTTGACTGCTATAAGGTCAGCATTTATTGTATAATGACTGGTTTTTCTTTCCATTGTGGTTGCCCTTAGAGCATGCCCAATAGTAGAGGCAGCCTGCTAACTCTTACAGAGAATCTTTCTGTGTAGAGTCTATATAACAGTGTATATCATTTATACTAAGAGTTAACTCTTAAACAAGAGATAGTAACATCCTCTCTCCTCACTATTCACCGTTAAAAAACAATATCTGCTGCCTCTTAGCCTCCCGTTGGGACGCTCTTCGTTCCGTCCACCGGTGCATGCACAATGCGCCGAGGCATGTCGCGTTCCAGCGCCGCCGTGGCCTTAGCTTATTACACTTTGTTGAATAAATGTACCTGAAGGTTACCACTAGATCTGATGCGGCCAGGCCACAGCTGAAAATAAAGCTCAAAGACACCAGAAAGCGCGCTCGACAACCGGCATTGCGCTTACACCGTGGGAAGCTAGGCAGTCTGCCACTTTGTTACAAGCTCGAGAGCACGCAGAGACTTTACAAGATACAAGTTTTCAGACATAAATCGATCGGATCATCTTGAACATGCCTCCTTCCGGGCCTGGTTAAAAATTAAATGACAGTATGAACATTAGCAAGGACAACGAGGTATTTTAAAGAAAAAAAAGAGGGAAAATAGGATCATTACAACTCCAAGATGTCCAGCAAAATATTACGCAAACAGATTAGCTGGCTAATATTACCAAAGGACCACCGAATTCTGTCAATCATTGTGAGACAGTCTTTTAACTTAAGTTATATTTCCGATTATTAGTCCTTCCTGTCACTTTGTTTTTTGGAACCTAGAGACGATACACAGAGCCAAACATACAGTTGCATGAGTGGTAATAAACTTTCCAGCACTTGGATCCTAACATCATGGGTTCTTCAACCACTCAAGATTATCACTATAGCCACTCACAAGTTAGCAATCGAAAGAAGATATTCTTGAGACCTTGTTGGTGGCGGGCATGAAAAATGCAGAGGGGACTTATTTTCTCAAGCAACTCAGCATGTTTTATATTAGTGCTGATATTCTATGAAAGATTATAAGTCATAACTGCAACACGCTCATCACTACTCCCTTTGGTAATCTCCAATCATCCTCATATTCTTCTAAGCATCCAACACTAGAACATCACCTCCTTTTCTCCAGATTGAGACAGGAGCCTAATATGGGGGCTAATGGATGGTGATTTCATCCCCCTCCCACACAACAAGAGCAGTAATATCTCCTAATATTGTTAATCTCAATGGCATCCATGAGTAACCTGCAGGCTGCAGCTACAACTCATGTAATGCAACGAAGCTTGAGAATTGCAACCAATTGGTGTGTTGGGGAGCTGAAGTTACATCATTCAGTGAAGCCCAAAGGCAAATTTTCTTATTACAACTACTATACGGTACACTAACATAATCAACAGAAAATTGATTAACAGCAGCTCTATGCTACTACGCTGCAGAATAATCAAACTGCAACCATAAATTGAAAATAAATTGATTCAAATACTTGATGTTTACTGGATGGAATATATTTTCCAAACGATCAAATATAACACTAGACTGAATATTACTCAAACTGCAAGCATAAGATAAATACTTACAATAAAGCAGCTCCACCAACTGGGACCTGATGTACAGTTGCAGCCCCAAATCTTTTTGGCCACTCCGCTTTGCGATCACTCCTCCGCTTGATAATCCGGCCACCAAGACTGCAATCTAAGGACTTCAATGCACTATTCCCAGCACCTTCCGCACCGTTAAGTCCATTGCAGTTTAACAAATTCATAAGCGAGAAAGCTGTAGCTTATGAAGAAACGGTTGGTTTCATGGCTGTTGAAATCGGGATGAATGAAGAAATAGTGCTTGTTTCGTCACTCCTAAAATGGAAAAGTGATATTTCAGCTTTAGCAACGCGCATTCTAAATATAAACTATAGAGGAATTTTATGGCACATCACCTATCACCACATACCCAGGGATGGTGTAGTGGAAGGCTTTTGGCCATCATTGCTCCCGCAAGTGAATCTGTCTCTCAAAGGATGTAAAATACCCATCGAACGTGGACACATATTGCAATTATAGTAACTATTTTTACCTGCACAAACAATAACAAATTAAATCAAAACAAATTTACTTAAGGTCATTATCAATAAGAATCTAAAATGTATATTTCTACCAAGTGCAACACAAGCCATCACATCGTAGCTCCTTTTTCTGCACTCATATTTGCACTTCACCTCAACAAAAATCAGTATGCTTGGATACTCAGGACCCCTTCTTTGTACCAACAGATTACAATGGTACCATGTGTCTTTCTCAAACACCACAGGGTACATGGTCATGTTATCAGGTAGCAGAGCGTATTCAGAACACTAATTTAAATACAAACCAAATGTTAAGAGGATTGCAAATATACCAAATAATAATATAGAAAGTTCTCAAAGCATGAATATTTTTGTATTACCATATCTTTGGATTTCCAGTAGTCCATAGCAGCTAACCAGACAAGTCTCTCCATTGCAAGAAACTCTTTCTTATCCACAGGTCTAGAATGAAATAACATTACAGTAGAGAAATTAATAAATTTTGGTTAACAAAAAAGCATGAAATACTATCAATTCAATATAAACAATAATTGTCCTGGAGTTCCCACCTTTTCCACCATCTATTGTAACTAACTTATTGGTTTGTTCTCTCCCTCCCTGCCTCTCATGCATACAGACATGCACACTCTTATTCAATAATATAGTCATAATAATATGCCTTTATATAGAGGGTTTAGCCTCTCCTAGGTTTAAACTGAACCTACAGAATAATATTGTTGATCAATACCAACTAAATAGCATAGGAAACTGATAAAACTGGTGGGATTCTGTCCGAAATCCTGCGGTGGAATCCATTCCATGGTGCAGTTCAAGACTTCAAGCAGCAGAAACTCATAGCAACAGATCCACTCATTGCTATCTCATTTATGTGATTTCCAACTATCCTCACATTCGGATTTATCTTTGCATACATCAAAGCATCACCAAGGGACAAGAAGCTTTAAAGGAAAGAGAATTTACTTAACTCTAGTGACAAAGATTAAAACCAACCAAGGCAACAAAGTCTTAGTTTTGTCCTTTCATTATACACATGTTCTCTAGCCAGGAAATGACATTCACCAAAGCTAACTAGTAGACCAGCTAACATAATGACGAATTACTATTGTCGTCGCTCGAATAATCGAGGGAACGGCAAATATTTGGTTCGGGGAACAACGATCAATCGAGGTATCGATCTAGGGCACACAGAGAGTTTTTATACTGGTTCGGGCCTCCCAAAGGATAATAACCCTACGTCCAGTGTATGTCGTGTTGAATATGGTGGTGTGTATGCTGTATCTTTCGATCTCCCCTCCTCGGAGGGTTACACGTATATTTATAGTCCTAGTTACCGCCTCTAGGAGTCCTTGCCTTGTTCTACAAGACTTCCGATCTGTAGTAACAGATTCGGAGTCTATCTACAAGTTTCCTTTCGTGCGATACAAGTCTTCGGAAAATACCAAACTAAGTCTTCGGGAATATCTGAAAATATGGGTTACGACATAAGCCCCCGAACATGTCACTTGGCTGATTCGTCTTTGATACGAAGAGATCTTCATCTTCATGCGAACTTCTGACAAGGGATATGTTCTTTACTGAGCACACATACTTCAGATATTCTCATCTTCCATCCTTGAGTCATCGGAACAGTTCACCGAACCTAGTCTTCGGAACAACCGGAACCTTGTCTTCGGAACAACCGGACACACAGGTCTTCGGAACAACCGGACGCACAGGTCTTCGGAACATCTGACTGAACCGAGCCTTCGGAATAACTGTCTGAACCAGGTCTTCGGAACAACTGAACAAATCGGGTTTTCGGAATAATAGCAACCGCATTGAGTGATCGGAATAACCTTTCCTTCAAGTAACTTTATCAACGCCAGGTCTTTTAAGAGAACCGTCAATCTAGAGAGTTTGGAGGAATTATTAATCAACTCCCATCCTTATCTCTTTCTTTCGGTCCAGCCATGGTATTGATTCCGCTTCAGAGTTGAAAAGACTTTGACACGACCCTTCGATTCTTGTCCTTATTCTCCAAACCAGGCCCACCAAGGTATCCTCTGGATCCACCGCGTCGCCGCACGGTTCCCCAGAAAGAAACATAAAAAATCCACTTCACACTTGACCTTTCGGTTTCCAAAAGGCCACCTTTGGCTATAAATGATTAGGACGGCGGAGCCCCCAAGTATCACTTTCGCATCCACCATCTACCATGGGCAAGAAAAGACCCACCACTCCACAGTTCATGAAGTGGTTCGACGACGAGCTCACCGGCGGGTCGGGATCCTCCTCCCCGCATCCCGCTGGCGCTCCACCGCCGGTAGCTGCTGCTCCTCCTCCGCTCTCCGCGGAAGATTACGGGCTCCCTCCTCCGAGTCCCCTTCCAGATCCATCTCAGGTCGTAGACCTAGAGGCGGACACGGCGGGAGATGAAGAGTTCGCGCGCCGCCTCCACGTCGCCCTGAACAAGGGGCCACGCGGGATTCCGGCGGACGCCAAACCCATCTTCCTCGACGACTCCGACGACGATGACGACAACGACAACAGCGACGACGACGAGCCAAGCAAGAAGAAGGCCATGGTCCTGTACAATCCTGGTTGGGCTCCCTGGACGAGCGCTCAAGCCGGATCCAGTCAGGCGGGTGGCTCCATTCCCGTCGCCGCAGAAGATCCTCTTCTTCCTACCGGGGTCATCAACCCGGTCATGGCATTGAACGAGGGTTCTACCCTCTCCACCACCGAGATGCCCCTCCCGCTCATCACTCATGGTGAGGGCGGCGTAGGTGCAGGCTCTGCTGCTGCTGCTGCCGAAGCCTCCTCTCCCCTCATTACATATGAGGAGGACGAGGTTGATGCTGATGCTGCTGTTACGGCTCCTGAGGACGCTGATGATCAGCGGAACTAAGGATAAGGGGGTGGCTATCATGCCATTCTCTTAGCAGTAGTCTCGGTTTCTTTGTTTTTTCTTCTTCTCCTGTTTTATTCTTCTGTCAAGCAGGTCGGAGAGTAGAACCTAGATAGTTTTCTGCATGTCTTGCTTGTAATATCTTTTGGCTACCTCCCGGTAGGCCTTCTTGAGGTCGTCCCGGGATGCATCCTTGGAGACATCAAGAGCTGCCTTCAATCCAAGATTATAACTTTTGAATGATATTGCATCTGTGATGTTGGCTTCTCTTTTTCTCTCGACAATGTACCTTGCATGAGTCTTCGAGATAACTAAACTTTAACTTCTCCGATGTGCCTCGATGAAACGAGTCTTCGTAGCAACTAACAGATCACTTGGTCGAGAACTCTTCGGGAGTATTACTCAATACATTTTTTACGCACCGAAGGCTCTTTTCGATCCGGATCGTTAATCGAACATTGTTAAGTATTTGGGGCAACTGATCCCAGAAAATATTCCAACTTCTTTCCTCATAACTATGTAGTTATCCTTCCAAAAACCAAGCGCAAATCCAAATGCATTATTTTAATAACAGAAAAGAGCATCACCTCGGTATATTCCGCACGTAACCCAAGGAAGGGAAATCCCGCATTTATGGGGAGGCGAACCGTCACGCCGGGTTTTACTTAAGCCCTTCACGCCGTATTCTTTTTCCCTCATCCTTTAGTCTGCACTCTTTTCCATTTCCTCAAACCCTAAACATTTCACATGGCCGCCGCATCCTCGTCCGCCACAATCTCCGGCAATCCCAACGAGAATCAATCCTCCGACTCCCACGACTCCAACATTTCTCTCACCCAGGCGCAGCAGAAGATGAAGAAGGGAGAAATCCCGAATCTCCAGGAGTACTGGAAGAAATCCTCTCTTTCCCTGGAGTATTTGGATGAACTGGAGAGAAGGGGGATGATCTCGGCTTTCTTGACCCGACGAAACACCGGCGAAGAGGAGTACCATCATTGCAACACCACAGAACTCCCGGTATTTGAAGCTCATCTCATGTGTGGTTTCAATCTTCCGCCCTCCAAATTTCTTGAGCAGATCTGTAGATTTTACCATATTGAGCTTGTTCAACTCAAACCCAATGCTGTGATGATGCTTAGCATGTTTGCCATCTTGTGTGAGTGTTGGTTGGGCGTAGCCCCCTGCTTGAATCTGTGGCGCCATTATCACCAGCCCCGGTACTACAAGGGTCAGATGATGGTGTTTTCAGTAGGCTTCGTACTTAGGAACAAAGCGAGTTCATCCCGTATCAGTACAAGTCCTCCTGGAGCGGATATGACACCAAATATCTATCTTGGACATGGAGAAAAAGAACACCGTGATCAAGCTGGAGGGCTTAATGCCAAACCATGAGAAGTGGGACAAGGGTCTTCCGACCTATGTTCCTCGATTGAATAAGATGATAGCCAGGGTCAACGAGTTGATCAAGTTGGGCCTGAGAGGAGAACATGTTGTGGAAGAATTCATCCGAAGACGCATCTTCCCTCTTCAGAAGCGTGATCCACTGGCTATGCATTATACAGGTCCTGGCGAACCTAATTGGTTACCAGCTGGAGGTAGATGTCCATCACTCATCAACATACCAGTATATACTTGATATCTGATTTCTGTTTGATAAGCATGTCATCTTTTTCTCTCCTTTGCAGCTGTCGAACTCTCCGAAGACGATGTCTTCAAGAGGGTGTATGATATCATGGGTACTGGACCGAAGGTTAAGCCTTCGACAGTACCTCTTCCTTACAGTGCAGAAAATCCACCTCCCGAGGTATGTCGATTGTAAATCTCCTCGATTTTCTTGAAGACATATTTTCTGCCATACTGACCTTGTGTTCTGTAGAACCTTTACGAACCTGGCCCCGACGATGTCCAACCTGATGTTGATATAGTCATCGGGGACAGTGATGAAGAAGACAACGGTGATCGGGAGAAGGATACTGCCGTTGCCGATGACGCCACCAGCTCTCTTGAGCGAAAGGTGGCTGCTGTTGCCGCTGTCGAGCAGTCTGAGGCACCAGGAGATACCGAGAGGCCTGGACCTGCTACCGATCCCACGTCCGGTAACGCTCCGGTGGGTGTCGAAGCCACTAGTCCTCCTCCACCTGCCGTCGAGTCTTCGAAGCCCCCAGCTGGGACGAAGACAAAGACAACGACTCGCAAGCGTTTCCGATCGGCAACTCCTGCAACTCCAGCAGCTCCAGCAATTGTCGCTTCCGATGTCCCTGAACTGCCTCCGACTCGCGTCGCCAATCCTCGTACCGGCGATCAGGTACCCATCGAAATAGTTTTCGGCAGTCTCTTTAAAGGATTTTCCAAAATCTCTCAAGTCTTGTCTTCCCAGGCGACATCTGCTTCTAGCCCTGCTGCCAAGAGAAGACGCTTCCGTACCAAGAGGTATACTTCATGAGTATTCTTACCAAATTCCCTTGCTGTTTGAAATATTTTTATCCGATCTTATGATGTGTGACCATGCTGTAGTGCTCCATCTTCTTCTGCTGAACCTGTCCCTGCTGTCAACCCTCCGGCCCCGAACGTACCATCAGCACCCGAACAGGCCCTAACTGTTTCCGGGACAGTTGGGGAGAGCTTAGTGTTTGACAAGCTGAGCCAGGAGGTCGTTGCTGCCAGGCAGTGGTACTTGCGAACTTGCAGGCGCCTTACTGACAGAATCAAACAGAAGGATGGAGAACTTGCCGCTCTTCAGAAGAAACTTTCTGATGTTGAGGCTGCCTATGCTTCATCTGGGAAAGATGATAGAATTCGAGAACTCGAAGCGGCTCTCATTGCTTTGAACAAGACCCATGACGAAGCAAAGGAAGCTCATGCCAGGGAGATCACAGATCTAAAGGCTGAACATAAGGAGTACCTCAAGGATCTGCTTGGGGAAAGAGATGCTTTATCGAAGACAGCGGAGGGTAATTTTCCCTGTCATATGCTGTTTACTTTTTGCCTTCTGCATATCCCTGAAGTAATCTAATATCTTCTGTTGTAGATTTGAGCTCCAAAAATGAAGCCCTACGCACCGAGAACACAGCCAAGACCCAAGTGATCCAAACTCTGCAGACGGAGGCGAAGAAGCTGAAGGAGGCCAACAAGATCCTGTCCGCAGAGAAGGCCAAACTTGCTGACAAGGTTGCTGATAGCTTAGTCAATGGCTGTGCCTTTGCTTTGGCTGCTTTGAAGAACCGTCATCCTGAATTGAATGTGAAGATTGTAGAACAAGGCTTTACTTGTAGTATAGGTGAACGTGATGCACTTGTTGATGGTCTGATGGAATCAGCCGACAAGTTCATCATGGACTTGAACTTGGATGTATCTCCTTCTGATGAGGAGAGGCCTTGAATTGTTCATAAAGCCCTGTAATCAGACAATATTTTGATGCAAGATTGGAGCTCAGGCTCCTGTTAATATGATTTAGATATGCATAGTAGTTCAGCCCCCTGCTTTTTTGAATTCAGTTTTAACTGTATGCAGGAAAGCATTATCACTAATATGCACAATCTAAATAACATAGAAGAAAGCATATTAATTCAGTGACGCTTAGCTTTGCCTGTGACAAGCTACGTTTGGACTAATTTTCTGAAACTGCTCCATATCTGGAACTCATAATAGCTGTATAACATTTGACTTTGCACATGGCAAGTTATGTTTCAAGCTAAGTAGTGGGGGTGTTGATCTTGCAACGTGGTCTGAGGTTGGCACTTATAACTCGATGGCTAAGGCTCTTACGTCAGACACTCGGGGAGACTTACGAAACTTATGAACCATTGGCCAAGCTATCATGTAGCACCATATGGCATAAGACTTGCAGTCTGTTGGGTGGTTGATCGTGCAACCGGCCTAGGGAGAGCCACTTATTAACCTCATGGGCTAAGGGTCCCTCGCTAGAACATCATGGGGGTCAATTAACTTATGAACCACAGTGTGGCTAAGCCTTATGACCAATCTTGCCTGAAGAGGCTGTTCGTACCGATGCCTTATAACCCTCATGTGGCTAAGACACCAGCCAAACTAGTAGACCGACCTTTGGTCAGCCTTTGGAACCTTGCACAGTAGTTGGAGAAACTGAACACACTTTATTCATCAAACAATGGATTACACATAAAACTTTCTAAGCTGATCAGTGTTCCATGTTCCGGGCAATATATCGCCGTCAATATGGGATAAGATATAAGCCCCCATGCCAGCATCCTCAACTACTATGTATGGTCCTTCCCATGGAGAAGACAACTTGTGCTTATCCTTGGTTTTGATGTCCTTCTTGATCACCAGATCTCCCACATCTAAATGTCGACCGACCACTTTGCGACTGTACTGCTTCTTCAGAACCTCCTGATAATGTTCCACATTATGGAGTGCTGTGTTGCGTTCTTCTTCGAGGAGCAGTAGATCAACCTCTCGAGAGATTTGCTGGTCGTCTTCATAGAAATTGGTGACCCGATGAGCCCCCAAGTGAATCTCGGGTGGTAGTACTGCATCAGCACCGTAAACTAGGAAGAACGGAGTTTCCTTTGTAGCCCGACTTGTAGATGTTCGTGCTGACCATAGAACGGTCGGTAGCTCTTCGATCCAATTCTTGCCTTTAGCTGCTAGCTTCTCATAGACTCATTCACGCATCCCCTTCATAAAGATCCCGTTGGCTCGCTCAACGGCACCATTGGTTTGAGCATGAGCCACCGAAGATGTCGGGTGAATTATACCATGATCGGCACAAAATTTCTCAAACCGGCGACCGATGAACTGGCGACCATTGTCTGATATCAGCTTTCTGGGAACTCCAAACCTTGTGACTATACTCCTCAAGAACTTGACAGAAGCAACCTCAGTAATGTTCACAACCGCCTCTGCCTCGATCCACTTGGTGAAAGTATCGATGGCGACGTATAAGAATTTGTACCCTCCTTTGGCTTTAGGAAACGGTCCCAATATGTCGACCCCCAGATGGCAAAAGGCCATGTGATTGGAATTGTATGCAACTCTTGAGCATGCCTTGTACTTTGCCTACTGAAGAATTGACAGGACTTACATGTCTGCACGAGGTGAATGGCGTCCTGCTTCGCCGTGGGCCAGTAGAATCCGTGCCTGAATGCTTTGCCGATGAGAGTGCGATAAGCCGCATGTGCACCGCAGATCCCACCGTGTATATCATGTAGCAGTCGAATACCATCTTCCGTAGAGACACACCTCAGCAGAATCCCATTGAGACCTCTTCTGTAGAGCACGTCGTCAATCAACACATAATGCTTGGACTTGCGGGCCAGCCGCTCCGTGGCCGCATCATCATCTGGGATAGGACTGTTTTCGAGAAACAGGCGAATTGGTATACGCCAGTCTTCGACAGAGCCTTCTCCCGTGTCGATAACCATCAACTCCACTGCGTCATGCGTGCTTGCCGCCGATGGCTTGTGGAGCTTTTCTAAGAACACATCATCTGGGACTGGAGATCGTGATGAAGCAATGCAAGCTAAATGATCTGCGTCACGATTGTCCAGTCGTGGTACGTACCGTACTTCAAGACCATCGAACCCTTTTTCCAGCTTCCGAACTTCTTCAAGATAATCGGCCATCTTCGGATCAGAGCATTGATACTCTTTCTGTACCTGCCGGGCGACTAACTGTGAATCCCCTTTCACGAGCAGTCGGCTGATACCGAGAGATTTGGCAATGCGGAGACCTGTCACAAGGCCCTCATATTCTGCAACATTGTTCGTAGCTTGGAAGAGCAACTGGATGGCATACTTCAATACTTTTCCTGCCGGAGATATGAAGACAACTCCGGAACCGGCACCTTTCAACGTGAAGGAACCATCAAAATACATGACCCAGTGATCTGGATCTTTCTTGTCATCATCACCATCATCGGTCCACTCTGCTATAAAATCCGCCAGAGCTTGTCCTTTGATGGCTGTTCGAGGGACATATTCAATCTGGTATTGACCAAGCTCTACAGACCATTGAGCAATTCTGCCGATGGCATCCTTGCAATGCAGAACAGTCTGGAGCGGTCTATCCGAAACTACCTTGATTGGATGAGCTAAGAAGTAATGCTTCAGCTTTCTGGATGTCATCAATACTGCGTACAAGAGCTTCTGCACCATCGGGTAACGTGTCTGGGCATCTTTCAATATCTCACTGACGAAATAAACAGCGAACTGTTTGGGCCCAGTGTCTGTTTCCCGTTCAACTGTCAGCGCAGCGCTAACAACTGAATCTGTGGCAGCAACATATAAGAGCAGTTCTTCATTGGGCTGTGGGGGTTTCAGGGTGGGCATATTTTTGAGATAAGCTTTGAGCTCCTTGAACGCCTCTTCTGCCTGGTCATCCCACTGAGAGCCGTCTTGATTGCGTAATAACTTGTAGAATGGCATACTCGCTCTCCCGATCTCGAGATGAACCGGTTCAGGGCCGTCATCATGCCTGCTAACTTCTGGACTTCTCGCCTGGTCTTCGGAGGCTTCAACTTTTCTAGAGCCGCAACTTTTACTGGGTTCGCATCAATCCCTCGCTCGGAAATCATGTACCCCAGTAGTTTCCCAGACTTCACCCCGAAGACACACTTGGCCGGGTTGAGTTTCATCTTGTACTTTCTCAGATTGTCGAAGGTTTGCTTCAGGTCTGCCAGGAGATCATCGGACTTCTTGGTCTTGACAACAATGTCGTCAATGTAGGCTTCGACGTTCTTCCCGATCTGATCCTCGAAGACTATGTTGACACACTTCTGATAAGTACATCCCGCATTCTTCAGCCCGAAGGGCATCGTAATGTAACAGAATATTCCGAACGGCGTGATGAAGGCCGTCCTTTCTTGATCGTCGACATTGAGGCTAATTTGGTGATATCCAGAATAAGCATCAAGAAAACTTAATAACTCACTAGTAGACGTAGAGTCTACAATCTGATCTATCCTCGGAAGAGGGTACTCATCTTTAGGACAAGCTTTATTCAAACTAGTGTAATCGACGCACATGCGCCAGGACTTGTCTGGCTTAGGAACTAGTACAGGATTTGCTAGCCATTCAGGATAGTCTACCGTTCTAATGAACCCGGCTTTGAGAAGCCTAGTGACCTCCTCATGTATGGCGTCGCGTTTGTCCGGCGTGTACCTTCGCTGCTTTTGCTTGATCGGCTTGAAAGCCGGGTCGATCCCCAATTTGTGCTCGATCACCTCCCTGGGGATCCCGGGCATATCAGATGGCTGCCATGCAAACACATCGATATTCTCCCGGAGGAAGGCTACGAGCGCGTCTTCCTATTTAGGGTCGAGATTGTCCCCGACGTTGGTCTTCTTGCCGGGGTCGATGAAGCTGAGGCCAATCGGCTTGCTGCTCTTTTTAGCAGGCTCATCTCCTTTTGTGCTTGGCCCGTCGACAGTCTTTGCTGGCGCTTGAGCGACCGCTGTCGACGGAGATGCCGCATCTGAAGCCTTCGTGTCGGTAACTGCTGCTATCTGCCTCTGATCTTCTCGAGAAGTTTTTGGCTGCTTTTGCGAGTCAAGATCTTTCGAGTCAAAGTGGCCAGCGATGATCAGCGCATTGACGTCGCATCTCACGGCCTGGTCTTGATCGACGCACAGCGTGATAACACCGGCAGGTCCTGGGATCTTGAGCATGGCGTAGGCGAAGTGCGCAGCCGCCATGAACCTGAACAGGAACGGTCTTCCCAGGATGCAGTTGTAGGCAGATTCGAAGTCAGCCACCTCGAACGTCAGGACTTCAGTTCTTCTATTTTCTCTCGGGCCCACTGTCACTGCTAACTCTATCTTCCCAAGAGGACGCGAAGACACCCCAGGCAAGATGCCATGGAATGATTCCTCAACTGGTCGGAGAGCGGTGGTGATCGGCAGGCCCATCTGATCGTAAGTCTTCTTCATCAACAGGTTGAGACCGCTTCCGTTGTCGATCAACGTCTTCGCGACCTTGTTCCTGTGGATAATGATTTTGGCGACGAAGGGCAACTCTGGGTTGCTCAGCAGAGTCTTCGGGTGGTCATCGGCATTGAACGCGATCGGGGTATCCGACCACTCTAGTCTTCTAGAACAGGGTTCTGCCATGGCCACCTCTCTCTGCAGCTTCTTGTATTGGCTCTTGGACGACAAAGCGGAGCTTCCTCCGAAGATCATGTTGATCTCTGGGTACCTCTCCTCCTCGTCATCGTCATGATCTCTGCGACTTCTGTAGCGTGGGCGTTCATCCCGGTCATCGCGCTCCCTGAGCTCCCGATCTCGGTACTCCCGATCACGGCGCCCACGATCTTGATTCTCCCGATCTCGGTGCTCCCGATCTCGGTGTTCTCGATCTTGGCTTTCGCGGCCCCGATCCTCTTCCCTGGTCGTCCGTGAGGTCTTGCCCTCTTCTAGACGCTTCTTTTCGAGCTTGAGGTAATCGAAGCACTCTTCTAGCTCGTGGTTTGGGGAGCGATGAATCGGACACCACTTAGCCACGCCTTCGGGACGACCTCGCTTCTTACGGAAGTGATTGCGATCCGATCCCGACCGATCGACCGCATTCACCTCTCTGTCTTCTGACTTCTTCTTCGGAGCCTTGCCCCGGCCATCGGAGAGGCGAGCACGAGCATCAGCAGCCTTGGCGCAGATTTCTGCCAATCGGAACAGCTCTGCAGTAGTCTTTGGCTCGTTCTCCGCTATGGTCTCCACCATCTTCACATCCAAACATCCTTCTTGGAAGGCGAGGACTACTTCTATATCGGAGATGTCTGCAATTGTGTTCTTCATTAGGCAGAAGCGCTTGATGTAGTCTCGAAGATTCTCATCAGCCTTCTGTTTAACACTTCGAAGCTGCTCTGGTGTTGCGTTGCGGTTGTATGATCCAAGGAAATTTCCCTTGAAGACCTCGCACAGTTCTGCCCAGGAGTCGAAGTGATATGCCGGGAGGTTTAGCAACCACGACCGCGCTGCTCCGGTCAGGGCGGTGGGTAGATAGGCGCACTTGATTCTTTCATCTCCTCCTGCGGCATCTATCGTCGTGGAGTATATCGACAAGAACTCTTCTGGGTTGATAGTGCCGTCGTACTTGTCGATAGACCCCACTTTGAACTTGGCTGGCCACTCAACAGTTCGGAGATAACTACCCAGAGCCCTATACGGGGGCGGCTTAGGAGCCGTCTCTGGGCGCGTCCCTCTACGAGCTGGAGCGCCTGGGGTTTGTTGGTCTGGTTCCCCCCTTGGGGATTGCCAGTTTGGTTCCTCCGCTGGTTTATCTGATGTCTTGCATCCGAAGGCTCCAGATTACGCCGTCGTCGATTAGGGTGATCGGAAGATGATCCATGCGAGGATGAATCGGCCCTCTGATCGTGGGTAGCCCCCAGGCGTCTGTGTACTGGAGTCCTGGCCGGCGCAGCAACCTCCTGATCTTGCAGTGGGATCACGCGGCCGGCAAGTTCCACGACTTGTTGTACCATCGGAGCCAGTGGTGTTCCGTCAGGGGCCATACGCGCGAGGGAATCCAACGCGGTTTGGAACCGGACGGCGTCGAAGTCGGGGTTGAGATTTCTTGGCGTCACATTGGATGGCGCAACCGATCGAGATCTGATCGAGTCGATGGTGCGCAAATCGCTGGATGCCTCGTCGTCACGTCCCGCCATGAAGACTTCTCTGGCCGGGTTGTGACCCTGGTTTGGATCTCCGATCTCAGGGCAGTCATCGTCGCTGAAGTCGGACTCGTAATTAGGATAACCGAGCCCGAACCCAGAAAAATACCGCCCCTCGGTGATGTCGAGAGCGACCTTTTGCATTCTCGCTTCTAGGGCAGAGCTAGGTGGCGGATCCAAGGTGGATCCGTCTTCTAGGCGGGTTCCAAACGGAGAGCCCGATACCCGCGAAGCGATCTGGAACTCGGCCGCGGAACTTCGCAGTCCGAGTGTAGTACATAGGGCCGCCGGCGACACACGTGGCGCCGCCGACAAGCTCTCTTCAGCAGATCTGTACGAGGACGGAGCTTTCATGGCCGCCGGGGACGCCTCCTGCGCCACCGACGACGTCTTTTCGCGGAGATTTCCTTCCTTGTCCGCGACGAACGCGAAAGACCCGAACTTGAATTCGGCGCCCGCCGGGAACTTCATCTTGTTCGCCAATGCCATCTGAAGCTCTAGATGGATCCTCAGCGCTGGCCCCTACCTGGCGCGCCTTTGTCGTCGCTCGAATAATCGAGGGAACGGCAAATATTTGGTTCGGAGAACAACGATCAATCGAGGTATCGATCTAGGGCACACAGAGAGTTTTTATACTGGTTCGAGCCTCCCAAAGGATAATAACCCTACGTCCAGTGTATGTCGTGTTGAATATGGTGGTGTGTATGCTGTATCTTTCGATCTCCCCTCCTCGGAGGGTTACACGTATATTTATAGTCCTAGTTACCGCCTCTAGGAGTCCTTGCCTTGTTCTACAAGACTTCCGATCTGTAGTAACAGATTCGGAGTCTATCTACAAGTTTCCTTTCGTGCGATACAAGTCTTCGAAAAATACCAAACTAAGTCTTCGGGAATATCTGAAAATATGGGTTACGACAAGTATAAATCTTCAGTTTCCTACTACTTACAGTACATAAATATGTAGTCCTAAACATGTTTTCCGAGGAACCACTGCACTCCGGCACAAGATGTCATGGTTAAAAGTTAAATTACAGTATGAACATTTGAAGCAAGGACAACAAGGTATCTTATACGAAAAAAGAGGGAAAATAGGACCACCGAACCCTGTCAATCACTGAGACCTTTTTTAACATTAATTATGTTTCTGATTATTAGTTCTTACTGTCACTTTGTTTTTTTATTTAGTCTAGAGACAATACATAGAGCCAAACATACAGTTGCATGAGTGGTAATAACTTTCCTGCACTTGGATGCTAACAGCATGGGTCCGTCAACCACTCGAGACATCACTATAGCCACTCACAAGTTAGGAATAGAAAGAAGATATTCTTGAGACCTTGTCAGTGGCGAGCATGAAAAATGCAGAGGGGGCTTACTTTCTCAAGCAACTGAGCATGTTTTATATTAGTGCTAATATAGCAAAGAGGTTACACTATAATTATAGTCTTCCCGATATATTCTAATGCAAGATTATAAATCATAACTGCATCATCCTCACCGCTACCTAACTTGGTAATCTCCAACCATCCTCATATTGTTCTAAGAATCCAACATTAGCACACCTCCTTCTAATTTCTCCAGATTGAAACAGGAGCCTATAATATGGGGACTAATGATGGTCATGTCATCCCCCTCCCACACAACAAGAGTAGTTGAAGATCACCTAATATTGTTAAATCTCAATGGCGTAACCTGTAGGCTGCAGCTACTACTCATGTAATGCTTCGACGCTTGAGAATTGCAACCAGATGGTGTGTTGCAGAGCTGAAGCCTTGGCAGTTCCCAACCCAGAATTTGAAAACAAGAGCAAAGTTAGGCTAGGACCGCTAGGTAGGCGAGAAGATTGGTACCTGTTGATTCCCACAAAGCGGTTGATGTCTAAGCTTGTGTGGACGACGTCGCTGTTGGAGTTGTCGACGTAGATGGAGCCGGTGGGCGAAGAAGCCCACGCTGATGCAGGGACTCCAGGTACTCTAGCCTCTACATGTCTGTGTCATCCTCGTCATCCGCCCGCCTCATGGACTCCAGCTTCGCTAGCCTTTCTGCCACCACTTCGTCATCTGGCCGCCTCATGAACTCCAGCCACTCTGGCCTCTTCGTCTCCACTGCCGCCTCCATAGACGCCCGCTCCATCTACATGTTACACCAGGTCAGAAGTGTATCTACGATTAGTTTGGAGCTAGGGTGGTCCAACTTGAAAAAAAAAAGAACACCGCCAATTTAAAGTGTCAATACAAGTACACAAGCTTACAAAAAAGTCTTACAAGCATCATAAAAAGAACAATTAAATCTGAAATATTGCTCAAAAGGAAGCTTTACATGGTTACAGTGGTGATAGGAAAATTATACACTACTTGTGTTTCTCTGGCGCTTTCTCAACTTACTCTTAACAAAATACAATTGCAGATACAGGTTTGCTAAAATCCTAAATTCTTAGTAATTCCTATAGCAATCTGAAATTTGTAACAAAGATGGTGTGCTTGGCCCCACAGCAGGTTGGATGAATCTCGTTCTCAGTCATTCCCTAGCCGTTGTCGATGCACAATTCCCGTTTTCTATTACGCTACAGTACCAAACGCCTCGTAATTATCATGATGAACATACCCGAAGCACTAATGGTGGAAACTGAAAAGTCTGCTCACGCTAGGGCTTGCCGCTTCTCCTTGCCTCCTTATGGGCGAGGGCCAGCAGCGTGGCCGAGACACCGAGTGGTCGCCGCACGTCATCGTGTAGACGCGAAGGTCGCAAGTGAGGGCCCAAGGATGAGGCTGCTCGCGCGAGGTCCAGAGCGAGCGCCGCCGGAGCTCGAATCGGGTCCGCCGCAGTTCGAGGAACCCTAAACCCGAGTGGACGAGGAGGAACCGAAGGGGTCTTTCTTTATTTTTCTTCTTCTTCTTCTTCTCTCTCTTTTTTTTTTAGAATAGAACAGGGAATTGGAGGGGGCGGCGCGGCAGTCTGGGGCTTTTTGTTTTCGCGAAACGCCTATCGTTCCGGAGTCGTCACTCGTCTCCGACATTGCTCGGACTCGGAGACGCGTGTTGCACAAACGTTACGTCCCTTATCTTTTCTCGAATTGGATTGGAATCGCGGCACTCTCTCTAAAACAAATTTTAGTGTTTACAGGGAGGAGTACGATCTAAAACACTTTGCAGAAAAATAGCTCCATGTTCTACATCCGAGATTACAAGAATAAATAGCTGCACATAACTGTTACTAACAACATAGTCAAGGGTTTATGCCAGTGAAATCTCCATGCAGACGAGATATCATGCGCGTTCACAGTGTACGTTGCGCCGGTCCTGTCATCCTTGATTTTGATGCTTGAGGAACCTGAAATCGGAAAAAGCAAGTGCGGTGTGAACACGGCTGCATGGGAGAGCGCAAATCTCTTCTGTTTTCGTAATTCTCATGCTTTAGGAACAAGAATAGACCGTGACACTATTTCAAAATTTTAAGAAGAAACGACGATACTGATGAATTTGACTCTTACAGTTGTAATCTGTCCATCCGATAACTTGGTTTTCCAAATCATAAACGACTAGTTTGTTTGATAGAACCAGGTCTGCAACGAAGTTTCTGAGCATTAGAAACAACATATAGTGGAAACAAACAAATTATTGATAGTACAAAACGGCTCCCACCTCCCAAAAGTACCATATCTTTCCCATCCTTGTTCTGTAGCCCACCATTTAGGAACCCCACACAATAAACATCCCTCTGCACAACGAATATAATTTATTCAGTTCATTAATTCAAAAACAATCTTACCAGGTCACAATAAATGATTCTCCAGACTATAGACAATTAAAAGAACCAAACAGTTTGCCAAATTCTTTTATCATAAATCAGAAAAGTAATACCGGACCTACTAGATGATATAGAGACACAAAGATCAAATGTAAATAAACGTAAAAATTGGGTTCTTGGGAGGAAATATCCCAGACTATATCTATCATTTCAAGTCATGAGTATGATGCCAAAAATGATAACAGAGTCAGAAATACAAAGCAGACAAAATATACCATACAATTTGGTAAATTTAGGTTGCAGGTATGCAGATAAATTAATGTTTTAAATATTCTCCATCGAAGATATGAGGTAGCATAATTAGCACACCGCAAGCAGGTACTGTTGACATTTGTGTAACAGAATATTAACCATTCAGGAAATAGTCGATGCGAGTATCAAGTTTCCTTACTTCACTAAATTTATTCCTCTGTAAAACATAGGCATATGGATCGATTGATCCGATCACAGCTTGTACTGTCAGAAACTCAGAATGCAAGAAACTTTTATTTTTCAAGCCACCATAAGAGTTCCGACTGAAGGATTAAAATAGAAAAGATTATTCGACAAATCAATACACAGCACAAAACAGAATAGGCAAGCAGAAACATAGATGCATCAAAATTAGGAACTGATGTCAATTGTAATTTCAGGTGTGGTTCGATAAAATGTTTGGCAATAAATAACACAGCTAATGAACTGACAGCATGTTGCTACTTATATTATTCACAGAAACCAGGGAAAAGAATGGTTATCTTACCCCATTTTGGAAAAGGTACTCATGTGGGTAAACATTCAATGTAAGGTCACCTTCAAAAGTAAAAGTGACTGTGGGAAACCCATCATCTATACTGCAAAAGAGTTGGGTGACAGAGTTAAGAAGATAGAGAAACAAAAATAAATGCTGGAACATAAATAAATCTGAATTCATCCGAGATTAAAGGCGGCCACAAGATGATATGATCCCTTAATGATGAATGTACAAAATGCCCGTATCAATATATTGTACCCATACATGGAGAACAGGAGCATGTAGAGAGCCATTGTCACACATACCTTCCAGAAAACTTGAAACAATCGAAGCTTTGATCATTACGGAAGCTCATATCTGGATATTTATTAAATACCTACAAATGATGAAGAAAAAAAAAATCATGTTGTGGGCACGATTTGCTCTTCACTACAAGTATTGTTCCAGAATTCAGATAGAAGCTTTCATACCGCATCCCTCAAGTTCTTATAAACTGCCTCCGGTAGATATGTTAACGTTGTTCCACTGTCAATGATAGTACCCCCCTTATTTTTATCTATGTCAAAAGTATTTGTTGGAAGCGGCAGCGTCACATCACCAACTGCGATTCCTTTCAGGTTGACATTGTAGTGTGACCTACATGGAAAATTTTCACAGGATGTCACCAACTAAAAGTTAATGGCACACATAACAAAAGCGTGCCTCACATAGGCATTATGCCAACCAAAATCTGCTGTATGAAATTCCAATAAAACTTGTTAGTCCTCAAAATCTAGTCTTCTTCTGTCAAACAATGCCTACAGCTGAACTCTCATTTGTGCTAGTTGGCAGTGGGTACGCATACAAGATGAACAACACACACGCTGGTGCAGACTGTAGCTATCAGGAAAATATGCATAATGGTTAACGGTTCTCATTGACGAGTAGCTGTAGCACTATCAAGATGTAGATTCGCCAGTGCATTGGCACGCAAGAAGGAGGCGGTAAATCGGGCAAGGTTGAGGTGGAGGTAAGCGAGGGCGAACGAAGGCTCATCTTACACCAAAGGCATGCAGAAGGGAACAATATAGGGAGCGATGGTAGGTAGCAGTGGCTGGCGAACAGGTAGCCGAAGCAGACAAGGCAAGTTCTTTAGGTTCAGAAGAAAATGATAGCTTGATTTTCCAAATCCAGAATCCTACGTTATAGCAAGGGACCACATCAACTAAGTTGTGATGGCTAGCCTACAGCAGCATATTATTTGACTTGTACCCCAGTTGGTGCTAAATTTAGTAATACACCTCGCCTCAATAAGCAATGAAGAATCTGATAGTATTAGTATTTACTACGTGATAGCAGCAGTAGATAGATTGATCTGAGTGCCCAGCATGATGAGATAGCCAAAATTTTGACATAACAAAGCTACGAAGACAACGGCGTTGAAGTTTGAACATCGTGGGCATCTCACATATACAATTAACTAACATTATATAGACTTTCAAAAATATTTTCATTAGACTACTTCTCTAGCATCTTGGTCAAGGCTTTCAATGCTGAGCCTGACAATTCGCTAACCCTGAAGTGGAATATAATGCCTATTTCATTAGTGACTATCTAAGTTAGTACCGCACATTTAACATGCCCTACTATTTGAATGTGCCCAAATACACACTAGCAAGGAAAACTTTTGTTTGGCGAGTAGCTGAAGTACGACGCACACAGAGACACGAAACAGAGAGAAAACAGAGAGAGAACAGAGTAACTAACTGAAAGTAAGAGAGACATACGCGCCGGTCACCAGCGGCGTCGTCTTCACTACCGGCTGCACCACGTTCCCGATAGCAAAAATCCCTCCACCACGCACGGTGTCCAAGCAATGCGCAAAAATCTTCCTCACTTTCCCGGCAGCAACCAGCTGCGACAGCATGGACTGGTTGGATTGACCGAAACCGAGGATCCCATCAAGGGCCTGGCTGGAGGACCCCAGATCCCCACCGAGCTGCGCGCCGCACCTGCGAAACAGAGCCAGCGCGATCAGCTTTGCAGCACACACGAATTGGTGGAATTGGTAGGAGAGGAGTTACTGGGGTGGGTAGTTATACGAAACTAATAATAACTCACCCGAATATGACGCTGGCGTTGGCCGGCATGGTCCGGCCGTCGCCGGAGACCTGGTCGTACTGCAGGGAGTCGGAGACGAAGAAGCCGGTGGTGGAGCTCCCGTCCCCGTAGGCGATCTGGAACTGGCACGGCGACGTGGATGTGCAGGTCTGCTGCACGCCGTAGTTGGCCACGCAGAAGGGTTGCTGGCACCCCACGGTGGTCCCGCTCCCCGCCGGGTCGTACTGCGTCAGCTCTATCTACAACCGAAACCGACATCAAGAAATTTCCCCCAAAATGTCCAAACGAGTGAGTCATCACAAGCCACGACTGCCAAAGAGTTGAAGGAATTGGAGGTTGGGAGGGGGGTGAAGAAGAAGAAGAAGAGGGAGCAGTACCCCGAGGCCGCTCCTGGTGGGGCAGCCGTCGCAGCGGATGCAGTTGACCCAGAGGATGTCGCTGCCGGTGTCCACCTGCACGTAGTAGCCCTTCGCCGGCGAGCCGATCTTAATCTGCGTGTAGTACAGCCTGCGCGGCGCAAACCAGAACCCCCAGTTAGAAATAAGGCGAAGACACCCGCGGCGGCGGCGGCGGGGTGTGGTCGATCACCTACCCTGTCTCGGTGGGGAGGCCGATGCCGCCGAGGGGGATGTCGACGGCGCCGAGGAGGCGGCCGTGGCGGCGAACGTCGTGCCTACGCAGCTTCGCGAGGTGTTCCTCCGCCTCGTCCTCCTCCGCGCCGGCGTGGCGCGGGAACTTGCGGCGCACCTGGAAGACGCCGGTGGCGGGCGCGAGCGCCGGCTGCGCGAAGAGGAGGAGGAGCAAGAGGAAGCTAGAGGCGCGGGACGGCGCCATTGGTTCGATCCTGTTTGGCTTGCTACGCTTAGCGCTGGTTGTTTGTTTGGCCGGCTTCAACCTCCAGAGCGAGGAAGAAGGCCGCGAAGAGGAAGAAGGCGTTTGGAGACGGCGCCGCGTAACAGGGAAGATGGGAAGAAGACGGTGGCGACTGGCGAGAAAAGAAGGGAAAATTTAATTGGGCGTTGCTTTCAACGGTCGCGTTTGGAGTAGACCCGCTGGCTGATCTGAATTTCTTATTACCGGGCCTCATGTTCTTTATGCTTTTTAGCTTCCAGAAGATAAGATAAGTGCGCCCGGAACCCCGTGTTCATGGACATTTACGCAAAGAGGAGATTACCGGCCCGTATCACAGTTCGGGTTACAATTAGATGCCAGTTGAAACTGCGTCCAAAACTGCAGATTGCCAAGTAAGGGTACTATTCAAGTAGAGCCTATAAATAGAACCAGAATGTGCTTCGCATTAGGGAGGGTAGCAAATCTGAGATTATTTGTGCAATGCGGTGACTACTTACTCTTTCGTGACAAATTGAGGGACGATGGCCACATGAGAATAGTAATGTGAAAGTTTTTTTTTTTCGAGGAAAAGAGCCCTTTATTTATTAAGCAGGGGTAGCATTACAGTCAGCAAGCACTAAGTGCTCAATACATGATGGTACTCCCGCCAACCATACCGCCGTAGAATTCTCGCGGCGAGCATGTTGGCCTAATTCATGTGCTACCTTATTCTGGACTCTCTTGACCTTCTGGACGCGCACCTCCCCCAAAGAAGCCATGAGTGCTTGAGCTCTTCGGATGATGGATGATGCCCCCGACCTGTCGACTGAGTTTGTCGACAACGACGCGACACAAGCTGCACAATCCGTTTCAAGAATTACCGGACCGTTCAGCCATTGTGCGGCGAGACGTAGCCCCTCGAAGCAGGCTAGATGCTCTGCCTCCTCTGCTGATGCGCATTCAAATAGCAATCTCCATGACGACAGCTTCACTTCCCCTTCTGAATTTCTCACCACAATTCCTGCTGTCCCCTGCATTGTCTGCTCGATGAAGCTTGCATCCACGTTGATTTTCAGGAAGCCCTCCGGCGGTTTGCTCCACCGTAAGGCGCCGTCCTTCGTCTTTGCCACTGCCGTTTGCCGTTTCCTCTGCAGGCCCTTCGCCCTCTTTCCTTTAGGATCATCAGCTCTTAGGTGCCTGTTGTCCCAGTTCTCCAACATTAGTAATGTGAAAGTTGGCTCCGCTAAAACTGTGACAAGGACATGAATGCTGGCAGCGGTGGTAGAACACTGATGGCCGAGTTGCTGGATGCTATATGATTGCAGATGAAGCCGGTCGGCAGACATATCTGTAGCTCATGTTTTGTCAAGCAATTGCAGGGGTGATCCACGATTCATTTCAAAGAGCACCCTTGGGCATGAGGTCCCGGATGAAGTTTGCACGAGATGAAGAGGCCCCGCGCATTACCTTGAAGGCTTGAAGCGATGTTTCGAAATCCTTTTTATCATAGAAAGCAAAGGAAAAGAGATGTTGCAGGATGTGTCATGCTTTTTTTTTTTTTTTTGAGAGAGAGAGAGGAAGGATGTGTCATGCTTGGATATGCACGTGTACACCAGTTCGTTTCTTCGTTTCCTTTCTCGAGCAGCCACGGCCGACCAATGGGAGCTACGCACCTATGTGGAAGCATGCATCTGCTACGTACACAATTATGCTTGCAGATGGGTACTACTACTGGTGTCGGAGTAGACGATGACGTAGCGCAAGAAGTCCGCGCGCGAGAACTCTGGCAGTCGCCAAATGCGGTCGGCCAGTCGTCGTCAAGGGGAGTCGAAAATAAGGCCGTGCGCGCTCATCGCGGAAACAAGCAAACGCGTGAGTTTTCTTGCCTGCCGCCTCGCGCGCGCGCTACGCGTCGGCAGCCCGGCACCATGGAATCGGAGTCGCACTCGCCCGTGGCGTGCTGCAACTTGCGCTCGTTAGGCCCGTGGTAACGTCGCGCGGTCGCCGTCCGCCACGGCCCTTGGTCACGGCTCACGGGCAACTCGCCGAAAGAGAGACACTGAGCTGACTTCGCGTTTCCCTTTTTCTGGTTTGTTTGGACGACAGGAGGATCGGCTTCGTTCGTGTCGGTTACACTGCGCCGGCCGTTCGTTTTCACAGTTGGGTGGGTCGATGATGGAGTTGATCGTGCATGGCGTTCCATATCGTTATTAGGCGACTTGCATTGGCCGGAACCACCACCCACCGGTCGCCCGGCAGATCTGCACAACGTTCTTCTTGTGTCGGTGAGTGACTGAATCGTAAGCGCTCATGATCAGATTGCCAGTTAAGCGACAAATGTTAGAGAAATAAAATTATTCCTCTGTTTTTCCTATCAAATGGTCATCCCTATCCTCTGCTTAAGCATCGTTAGTACTACTATATAGTCGTACAATTCCGTATCAGGAAATACAAGCGCACACTCTGTCAAAGTAGATTATTCACGCGCAACACTGATGAACGCAGGGTTTGCAAAGCCGTTGAAATGAGTTTGAAATTTTGACGAATTTTGTTCTGTTTTTGACTGGTAACCGGACTTACCGTTCGGTTGGTTCGGCAGTATGGCACGTCGCTGGATAACCACCATGTCGATGTCACGACCACCCTGCTTTCCTCCAGTGCACTGTGACGCGATGGCCCTATCCGACGCGTCGCTCTTGCTCTAGCGATTTCCTCTGATTTTCCGTCGTTTAGTTTCGAGTATTAGGTGCCTTGAGTCTGAACACCAAACACCCCAATCGCCCGGCGGGAATTTTCTTGAGGGCGATACGTGGAATTTGCGATTCGAAGAGAACATAGGGCCTTTTTGTTGGAAATTTTTTAGCATGTCTGAACTGATCGCGCATGCTGGAGAACCTGCCACGAAGAAACCTGCCGCGGACAGCGAAAAACCTGGAGTACCTGAAAAGCAAGCTCCAGAGATGCGGCCGTTGGCTTCCTACCCACCCGGCAAGTCAAGTGGAGAGAACGCGTAACGCCGGCGTCGCGGACACGCGCCCGCGGCTGCGGCGCGGGAGCGAACGCGTAAGCAAGCCTGCCTCCCTTCGCCAGTTCGCCGCGCGGCGCCTTGCTTGCGCGCGCGCGATTGCGACCGCCGGCCCCGGGCGGCAGGGCGGCAGGGCGGAGTGGTGCGACGAGTTCAAGTACGAGTTGAAAATGCGCGCCATCCGCTTGGTTTTCGTCGCCACTGCCTACCCCTCCCCCTACGTACACAGTGTTGACCGTTAGCTAGGTTAGGAAAAGCCTCGGTTCCAAATGGTACTACACAACAGCGGACTGCTCTGCTAATACTAGCAATTAGCAAGTTGTATAGTAAATCCTACAAATGTGCTGTGGCGATGTGCCAACCCTGTTTCTCTTTTCTTTTTGGTCCTGTGGCTGTTTTGAGGACCAACGACAATGACATTTCATCACACGGGATTATGTTTCCGTTCTCGATGCACAAAGGCGACTGTGCAGTTCGGTCTTTTGCAATAACGAAAAGATGCTGCGGCACCAATAAGAGTAAAGATCGTTTTCTTAGTAGAGTATGGGGTCAAAGTCAATCGTACAATACATGCTCTAGTAACAAGAGTGTGGAGTACATGGTAGCTAGTCAGAAATGATCCAGATCGGTACTTGGAGTGTTAGTCAACTCTACAATTCTTCAACTTTGATTTGGAGCTACAATCCGATCGATCGAGCACTTGCTGTTTGTCACCACTGAAACGAGTTGCAGTCAACGGTACTCTGTATATATACTAAACGCATCCCAAGAACCAACACATGGGGCCGTTTAGTTTAATGGAGTACACAACTCCACGTCGATTCTTCCTAGTATTATGTTGTGTTAATCGAAGCTTCTGTCACGTGCAAAGCATCTGCCTTGTACGGTGCTCATCTGAAGCTACCTTTGTAAGCATTTGTTGATTTCTGAATCTTACGTTTGGCCGTTCGTCTTATTCAAAAAATTTATGAAAATATCTTTCATTTTTGTTACTATTTGTTTAAACATTATATACATTTTAAGCATAACTTATTTGTTTTTATATTTTCACTAAAAATTTAAATAAAACGAACGATCAAACATGATGTTTAAAAGTTAACAAATGCTTACATTTTGGAACTTTGACTACTGACGCCAAGCCTGCAGACTTCTGCAGTACTACTCCGTAGTGGCTTCTTTGGAGGGATCTGTAGTGGCTCACAAATGCATGGTGTTTAATTAGAAGAAGGTGACCTTAAGTTGTTTGCTTCTCCTCGCATTTGATTTTTTTTTCTTTTTTGAGATACCCTCGCATTTGATGATTGTGCTTTATATATGCCGGTCGAGTTTAGTTTTTTTTTTTTTTTTGAACCTCTCAATCCTGAATACAAATGTAGTATCTGTTCGTGTACATTCAAAGAGACGCAACCCATTCAAACACACGAACTCCCCTACATCTATACCCAGAAAAACAAGCGCGTCCTTCAAGAGAATATTGCACGACTGTCACCACGCGGTGAGAGGTACCAGAAAAACGAAAAGTCCAAACAGATTACAGAAGAAAGCTGGCATTAAGAAAGAGACTCCTAGGAGCCCCCAGCTCCGACGCCCGCTTGACGCGGTTCCAATCGCCAAAGCCGTCGTTGCTCGACGCGCCGCTGACCGCCATCGCCGTCGCCTATCGCACCGCCAACCGCCACAGCTCCGACGTCGCTCAACACGCCCGCTGGTCGCCGAAGCTTCAACACCAACTGCTCCTCTGCAACCTGGACGAGCTCCCCAGAGCAGAGGCCCAGCCGACCCCCTCCTCCACCAGCTTCACGGCACCAGAGAGCACCACGCCGTCGAGACGGAGAAAGCAGGGAGAAATTATTCCAAGCAGCGCGCCGACGCCTCCGCAACGTCGTCACGCCTGGACACATCTTCTTGACACCGGTGACCTTCACCGCCAGCAGCCAGCCACCAGCATGAAGAAGCACGACGCTCCTCGCCGCCGGTGACTACCGCCAGAGCCGGGATCTTCCCTCAACCCTCCTCGACGCACAGAGAGGAAGAGGCGAGCGGAACCGCCCCCAGCAGCCATCCACCGGCAAGAAGAAGCAACAAAATCCACCGCCACCAGCACCGACGCCGGCGGGGGCACCCGAGCTCCACCATCACCAGCAGCGCCGCCGGTGAGGGGAAACACAGAGCTTCGTAGACAACTTCGCCGCCGTCACTGACGCCGCCGTCGCCCGCGAAGCCCACAAAAATCCACACCAACGAGAACGTCGGCGGCGGGAACCTTTATTCGCCGGCGGAAAAGCTCCAACGCCGGCGCAAAAGCAGCTCCCGCCCCTTCGCCAGACGCTCGCCATCACCAACGCCGAAGCTGGGAAGAGACCGAGGAGCAAAAGGAGTCGTCGCCGACACGACAAAGAGCTACACCTACTAGCTAATATACAGCTATAGGAAAGGGCCGGACGACGATTCCACCGGATCCCACCCTCCCCGGCACCGAAGCGACCAGCGGAGGGCGAGCTCCAGCAAAATCGCCGCCGGATTTGGAGTTCGCCCGCTCTTCTCCTCGCTCTGTACTGTAGCAGGGAAGAAGAAAGGGGAAAGTTCGCTCTAGTCGAGTTTAGTTATCGGAAGCGCTGGCACACATCTTCGGTGGTTCTTTTTTTCCTATCGATTCTTTTCAGTTTATAATCTCTGTCCACGAAGGACCGGCCCAGCCCAAACACGTGCTCTGTTGTTTTCTTTCTGCCGTAATTCCTTGTTTCTTAGCTCGGCCCAATCCAGTCCACAAGCAGCTCACGTTGTTTTGAGTCTTTCGACAAATTTGAGTGCAACCTAGAGCTACAGTTACCGGCTTTTACTTTTTTTTTTTGCGAAAGAGGGGGATTTATATTAACTTTGTGAACAGTACATCCCACATCCTTTTACACCCAGGCCCCTGGGAACACTTACAGAAAGGCCCTCAAAGAAAAGGAAATTACAACGAAATCCCTCCTCCTCTCGAACCCTCCCGAAGCACAAGCTCCTCGCCGCCAGAGACCGCCGACGACGACCACCAGGCTCCTCCACCGTCGAAGTCCGCGACCACAACACATTGTTGATAAAGCCGATTAGATAATCACGACGAAGGTACCAAACCGGCCATCGCAACGACCCCGGAAGGTGGAAGAAGAATCGGAGCGCCACCATCAGAGCACCAGCAGCAAGAACCAAAAGACCGAAGAAGTCGACGCCAAAGCATGACCCCGACAGCCCGGACACAACCTCCACCATCACCGACACAGCCGGCGAGGGGAACCAAAAGCCTATCCCCCCTTTCGCAAAAGAACGGAAGGCACAAGAACTCCACACGTCCTCACCGTTGATCTTGTCGTCGCCGCCGACGACGCCATCGCCAGATTTGCCGAGGGAGAAAAGAAATCCGGCCGCCGTCATCATGACGGAGCCAGAACCCTAACCCTAGCTCCTAGAAACTAACCTAAAAAGCTAAGGAAACAAGACCGGACGGCGATTCCCCAATCCTCCCCGCTCTCCGGAGCCATACGGGCCGCTGGAGAAGAGGGAGGGCCGGCGAATCGCCGCCGGAAAGACGAGCCGCCTCCCTTTCGCCCGCTGTTTACTGTAGCTGTGGTGGACGCTTCGCGAGATAGCTGTCCGACCCAGTTACCGGCTTTTACTGTCCGCCATTTTCCTACATTTTTCTGTTCCACCAAACATTGTGCAACAAACAAGAAGTTAGCTGCTGAACGGGCAAATATCCTTACCTTTATGGCTCTTGTTCAGCTGGTGCACTAGCTCTGCTCCTAATTTTGTTTTTCTTTTTACTGCCTTCTCTTGCTATGCTGCCCAGCAGGACGCACACGCTGATGAACCTATATCTCACAAGCACGTGAGAAAGCCATTGGTCTCAAAAAAAAAAAAACACGTGAGAAAGCTGCGTGCCGACGCCAATGGATTAGCCAGATAATGCAACTATACTCTGAAAATTGTCTTGATTGTCAGTTAACAGGGTTTGCTTTTATTTCCTTCTTTTTTTTTTGGCGAGGAAGAGGCTTTGCATTTGGACGTGTGATCAGGGTTCTCAAAACCGTTCAAAACCGGCCGGTTTTCGCGAAAACCGGGAAAACGGTCCAGTCCGGTTACTGTAGCAAAATCGAAAACCGTCCGGTTTTTCCGGTTTTCCGGTTTTTTGGAAATTGAGAACCCTGCGTGTGATAACAAAATACTCTCCATGTGGTTAGATTACGGAGCTTCAGCGCATGAGCGGACTAAACATCTGTATAAACTAAGGATATTACACACTAATTTACCTAGCTCATGTCCACCAGCCTGATCGATGGAATGCTGACACAGAAAAGGAGCTGGTTAAGAATGCTTATAGGAGACCTCTCGCGCTACGGCGAGCTTGTATGTTGTGCGGCGTACCGCGGCCCAACAATATAGCTGGTAAGCATTTTTCTTTTTAAATCAATCATTCACTACTATTGCTTTATTAGTTTATTATGTATTTTTATATACACACTCAACATTTCGAAAATTAGATTCCTTTTTTCAAGTCACACAGCAATTTAAGAACGCCAATTCAACATTTTGTGAAAAGTGTATAATTGTTTTGATAATATAGAAACAAATGTAAAATATGTTCAAACATTTAGATTCAAAATTAAATAACAACTAGTTAACATTTTTGTAAAATATTGAAACGGTATCAAAAAAATAATTAAAATGACACGTTCAAAATGTTCTGTTTGTAAAATAAAAACTACAATATTTTCACTTATGGGATCAAAATTGGGAAATAATGAAATTCAACATTTGACAAGAATAACCAGTTCAACAATTTGAATATGCTTTAACCATATACATGAAAACAAGGGATATGTACATATGTACTGGCACAACGTATGATCGCGAGGCAAGGCAAAACGCTTTAACTTGGTTAATTAGCAACAACCAGGCACCGTAGTTTTTCAGCACTTGCCTTTGAAAGCTTTGTACTCCCAGCACGAACCAGTTCAGAAATAAAAACTCAGTCAAATGTAATGCATATATTAGCGGGGAAGTCGAAAAGATTCAGGTTGTCGTGCGTACATGTTTTCGGCGGGTATCGATCGAGAGTATATATGTAGTAACCGGATCGGTTTTCTGGGATGATCGAGGCGAGATGAACGATTTTAACGACTAACAGGGGAGGACAGACATACGTAACAGGGGAGGACAGACATACGCGGACGAGCAGAACGGAGCGGACGAAACATAGTGGGCCTGTTACTGCGCGAGTCTTCTTGGTCTCCACGGGCGGAGGTCGCGACCGAAACATCTTTCGGCTCGGAGGCGGTTGATCGATCGGGTGCTTCCGAGTCGGTCGTTCACCGCCCGCGTCAGGATATAATCAGGCAGGGGCCTCGCTACCCAACACAAATTCGCCGCGCCGCCGCCTCATCCATCGGGAGAGAAGAAGAGAGAGAGAGAGAGTCGGCGATCGATTCGTGCGAGTTTCTGCGGCGATGGCCGGAGACAAGGGGCAGGCAAGGCGGACGGAGGAGCAGGGGAGGAAGGTGGCTCCTGCGAAGGGGATAAAAAAGAAGAGGGATTGGCAGGCTTTTGCCAAGCGGATGACGGAGAGTCAAGTCGACTTCTACAGGTCGGTCGTGGAGGACGATTGTGAGCGCGTCTTCTACCCAGAGGAGCTGATGCCTTACCATCCAGAGGGCGTCCAAGGTGCCAAGGCACACAACGAGATGATGCGCGAGGTCGTCGGGGAGTTCAGGCAGCACGCGGCTGCTCGTCTCAGGGAGCACGAGGAGAAGGGCTACCTCCCGGGCTTTCCCCCCACCAGGAAGCATTCCGAGGCTATCAAGCATCTTTTCAGTGGCATGTAGCAGTAGCTGCGTCGATGAAGCTTGCTATCAGTTCTGTTGATCGACCTCGCTGTTTCTTTGATTTATTCTGTCTCAACTCTGTGTTGTCTACTACTCAATTCATTGTCTTGGTGCCAATTGCTAGAGTATTCTATATCCATTGCGCTTACGATTCGACAATGTGTTTGATGCATCCTGCATTAGTGCATTAGATCAATTGGCCCTTCGATGGATTCACCTGTCTCTTTTGTTATGTACTCATGTCTGAATTTGGGGATGGTTGCCTATGCTTGATACTGTCGTTCCTAGTTGCAGCTCGTACCAATTTTCTTCCTTCCCTCGTGGTGAAGCACCAAATAAACACATGGCGACACCTCCGAAGTCTGAAGTGAGAGGCGGGTCGTTCCAATTCGCCGTACCGCAGCCCAGCAGGATGCATGCCGACGCTGATGAACCTACGCATCACAGAAGAAACGTGACTAGCACATATAAAACGTGACTACGCATCACAGATGAACCTACCCAGCAGGGCATGTATTTGCCCTAGTGCATATTTGTACTAAAGTTACATTAAACAATTTCAAAATGTACAAAAGAATAATATTGTAGTTTCACATTTTGTTATGTGAGCATCCTTAGGAAATAAACTAAAGTCTAACACGTTCAATCATCCCTGAGCTATTTGTTTGTTTATTGATAACAGTTCATGTAACTCATTTACATTCTGTCAGTACCAGCATTTGCTTAGAAAAAGGAGGAGAATGCAACCCTTCGATCATGAGAAAGGACACCTTTCTGTCTTTTCTTTTACTAACTACTGATCTTGTAACTCAGCAGATGCTTATTTCTCTATGTTTAATGTCCAACACTACACCCTCTCATTTCTTGCCAGGTCATAAGTCGGTTCATCTGATTTGAGCCATAGTACATATTGGGCTATCTACTTTCTTTTTCTTTCTTTTTACTTTTTAAGATGTTTTTTCTCCATTTTTATTTCTAGTTATGGCTTCACTTGTTAGGATTTCATTGTCTGTTTAAAGTTTGTTTCTCATGTAACAGAAAATAAATACTCCATCCGAGCATTTCTAGCTATGGACCAGATTCGCAACATCATCTATGCACTAGGGCAAATGTGTTGTCATGGGTGCATCTGAGATGCTATAAAAGTATGGACACCTAGAAGCATAGCCAATAATGCTTTCATTCCAACGGATGTAGTATAGAAATACAAATTGTGTGTATTCCTCTAAATACCTTATTGAGCACCTAGGTTTGCTCTTCTCAGTGCATACAAATAGCTGCCAATGTTCTTAAACACGCCTGCAATGTTATTTATTGATAGTCCAGACAATGTTAAAACTGTTCGCAAAAAGATAAATAAATTTCTAAATCTATCGCATGGCCAAGTTTATTCGTGTAAAACTGTCGGCTTTATCTCATTTCGTTGAGCCTTGTAGTTTCCACGCCTGATCTCGTTGCATTGGGCGTTCACGCTGGCCTTGCATCTCCTCAAGCCTGCCGCACGGGGAGGGACGCACGTGAGGACTGAAAATTGGTGGTACTACCAGTATCAAGTGCCATTTCACGGACGGGCAGCCGATGAGTACCGAGACGAGTATGTGCAGGTGCAAAAGGCACGTCGGTGCCAATCGAGTGGCATCGTAACGGATGATTGGCAGTTTGGCACCTGTCGATGATATGAGACCTGGGTATACTCAAGATACAACAAGACCGAGTGATCCAGTAATGGGGAATCGATTTGGCCCAAGAAGGACCGGGTGGCCCGACGGACCTAAAGTCAGTCGGCCCACTCGGCCAGGAGATAAACATCAATCAACTTATACTACAAGGCTGTTTACCATGTAACCGACTAGGTTTAGATCCATGTAACCCTGCACCCCTGACTATATAAGGCGGGCAGGAGACCTACAGAAAACTCTCTCGCAATACATCACACCAGCACAGGACGTAGGGTATTACGCCTTCGGCGGCCTGAACCTGTATAAACCCTCGTCTCCTGTGTTACCATCGTGTTCTTGATTCTCGTACACCCATAAAATAACTATCGAGGCCCTAAAACCTCGACAGTGGCGCGCCAGGTAGGGGGAGTACGAGAGTCCACCATGTCGAGCTCGATGGCTTTCAACTCCATCAACAACTTCATCGCCGGCGATCGGATCTCTTTCGGAAGCCTGCACTTCATCGCCGACCGCCGTGGTGAGCTCCATCCCGTCAACTCGGCGGTAAAGGAGATCACTCGGCGGCCAACTTCGTCGACTCGGCAACATCCGGATCCAGCTAGCCTGGCTTCGGACCGAGCCACGTCACCCTCCCTGCAAGGACCTACGCGGATTACTCGCTGGCCGAGTTGCGCGCTTGCATGGAGGCGGTCAGGATTGGATCTGCTATACCGAGCTTCGCTCGAGGTCCCGTTCGGTTTCCGTTCGGGCTCAACAACCAGGCCACGATCTGTCAAGATCTGAGTCATGAGATCTTCGGATCCTTAGCAGATCCAACACCCGAGCAGATCGGATCTTTCGGGATCCACTCGTTCGGAGATTACCCTGATGAATCCGTGCTACGCACGCTTCCTTGGGAGAGCACAACTCTGAGCGGTACATCGCCGTTCGAGTGCTTCATGGCGCAGATCCTTCCGATCACGGACGCAGCTGCTGCAGCGGCCGCAGCGGCCGCGGCGGGTGCCGGCGGTAACGGCGTCAACGCCGCCGGGGCAGAGGAAGAACCCCCGGCCGACGAAGACTCTGCGCAGCGTAACATCAGGTTGCGCGGTCGGCAAGTCCACAACGACCTCATGCAAGAATACGACGGGCATCAAGTCTTCACAACGCCCCAGGACAATGTAGTCGGCGCCACTACACTCCTAGATCAAGTCGTCCGGCAAATGGCTGCAAACCCGGATCCCGCCACCCTCACTCCGATGGTGGAGAAGGCCAAGGCAATGACTGCTGCCGCGGCCCAACAAGCCGCCGCTGTGACCAACGCTGCCCTAGCCAGGGATGACTCGGGAGGACGAGTCGCGTCGTCCCACAGCGTCGACAAGACCGCGACCTATTCGGAAGATCGGTCCTACTCTCCAGAAGATGACCGGCGGCGTCAAGCTCATGAACGACGTCCAGAGGCGCGCCGCAGCGCCCTAGATCGGCTCGGCCGACCCGAAGAACAACGCAACAGGGACCAACAGCGGTCACCCGCCAGGCGTCCCGTGTTGGAGCGCCTGACCTTTCCCAGAGGCGACCCCCGCCATGTGACTGCTGGGGATCGGGAAGAGGATCGCAACCACAGGCGCCGCAACGACCGACGCGATGTCGAAGTCGCAGCTCCAGAAGCCCCTCGTGGGCGGAACGACCGGCGTCATAGAGACGACCACCGGCGCCCCAGAGGTGACCGAGATCAGCACCGCCAAGACGACCGTCATCACCGTGGTGGTCGTGACGACAACCGCGGTCGCGATGATCGTGATCGCCGACCTCGCCATGATGATCAAGACAGGCGGCGCCGTCGCGACGATCGCTCGCCGACCTACTACTCCGACGACTACGAAGAACCGGAACGCCATTCGAGGCGCAGCACCCAGACTCGGGGATTGCGCTGCCTCGCTGGCGACCTGCGTCTTAACGGCTCTTGGCCGTCAGGCTTCAAGCCGAGTGCCACTTCCATTGAGAAGTACAACGGCACCACCGACCCCGAAGAGTGGTTAGGCATGTACGCCACTCAGATCTATGCAGCCGGAGGTGATGACAGTGTTCTCGCCAACTATCTCCCGGTGGTCCTCGCCCCGCCGCTCAGGAGATGGCTCACCAACCTGCCGGCGAACAGCTTCAGTTCGTGGGACGACCTCTGCGAAGAGATGATCGCCCACTTCAAACCCACGGCTGACCGCTTGCCGACCGAGTACGACCTGTACCGAGTGAAACAGCGAGAGGGCGAAAACCTGCGGGACTACATTCAGCGTTTCACGCGCAAGAAGAATGAAATCCCCAACGTCTCCGATCACGATGTCATCAAGGCATTCAAGGAAGGCTGCTCCAGGAGGGAGCTCGTCGAGAAGCTGGGCCGCAAGCGCCCAAAGACTGCAGGCCACATGCTAATGATTGCTAACACTTTTGCCGGTGGTGAAGACTACTGGTCGGAGAACGCCAGAGAAGGCTTTCACCGCCGAGAAGAACGCCGTCAGAAGAAGCAAGACGACCCCGAACCATCTCGACCCCGCGAGTCTTCCCGACCTCGTGACCGCAAGCGCAAGGGTGACAACCTGGTGGCGGCTGTGGACAGGAACCGGCAACGACGTCCTTCGAGGACTGACGACTTTGAAGATCTGCTGGATAAGCCCTGCCACTTCCATCCGAACGTCTCGCGCCCCCACATGTTGCGGGACTGCTACAAGTACAAGGCCCTCATTGAGTACAGCCAGGGCAAGAAGCCGGAGGAGCACCAGAATCAAAGGAGGGATGAAGACAGAGACGGCCAGGGTTCGTACCGCGATCTACTCAAGGTACTGAGCATCTTCGGCGGCCCTGCAGCATACGAGTCCAGAAGGAAGCAAAAGCTAACTCTTCGGCAAGTCAACACTGTGGTTGAGACACCACGTTACCTCAAGTGGTCCGAGGCGAGCATCACCTTCGACCGCACGGATCACCCTGATCATATACCTCAGCCTGGGAGGTATCCTTTGATACTATCGCCGATCGTCGGCACCACTCGGCTCTCCAAGGTGATGGTCGATGGAGGCAGTGCCCTCGACATCCTCTTCATCAAGACTCTGGACGACATGGCATCCCACGCTCAGAGATACAGACAAGCTACGCGCTGTTCCATGGCATCATACCGGGCCAATCATCTCTGCCACTCGGACAGATCACTCTGCCGGTTGTGTTCGGAGGGTCCGAGAACTACCGCAAGGAGTTTATCACTTTTCAAGTGGCTGACTTCGAGTCGGCTTACCACGCCATCATCGGCCGACCTGCTCTGGCGAAGTTCATGGCAATACCGCACTACACTCATCTGCTGGTGATGGTTGACAAGTTTACTAAGTGGATTGAAGCTACTCCGATCAAGGATCAGACGGCAAGCAAGGCGATCGAGTTCGTGCGCAGCGTCATCTTCAGGTTTGGTGTCCCTAACCGCATCATCACGGATAATGGGACCAATTTCAAAGCCGCCGAGTTCCAAGAGTTCTGCGACGACGTTGGAATCAAGGCATGCTACGCCTCACGCTCCCATCCCGAGTCCAACGGGCAGGTCGAGCGGTCCAACGGCATGATTCTTCAAGGTATCAGACCACGCGCATTTGACCGACTGAAGAAGTATGCGTCCAGGTGGATCGACGAGTTACCATCAGTGTTATGGGCCCTACGCACCACTCCAAGCTCGGCAACCGGCCAAACACCTTTCTTCATGGTCTACGGTGCAGAGGCAGTGTTGCCGACTGAGTTGGACCATGGCGCTCCCAGGATCGAGTTCTTTGATGAAGCTAGAGCCGAAGATCAGCAGTCATTGGCCATTGACATGCTGGAGGAGGAGCGAGATCGCGCTTTCTTCAAGTCGGCCAAGTATCAGCAAGCAATGAGGCGTTATCACCAGAAACACGTTCATGAACGTTCGTTCCGAGTTGGTGACCTCGTCCTCAAGAAGATTTTAACCACTGAAGGTCGCCACAAGCTGTCCCCCATATGGGAGGGGCCATATATCGTAGCTGAAGTCACTCGGCCGGGTGCTTATCGGTTAACTACCGAAGACGGTACTCCGTTGCAGAGTTCCTGGAACATCAATCAGCTACGTCGCTTTTTTGCTTGAGTTATTTTGTATGCATCACCTGCTCAATAATAATCACTCCTGCTTCGCCATATTTGTGTTTATTCGCCTTTGTCTCGTATGTTACGTTTTGAGTCTCTCTTTAAGCGAGCAAGTTGGTGAATTTTTCCCTGTTACGCCAACTCACATCAGGCTCACGCTCACACTCTAACACTGACGGGTTAACGCCATCTGTTGCTAACACCCTAGGTTAACGAGTCCGGCTGAGTCACAACCGAGTTCGCCGTCCGTGGAGTTCATTTATACTTAACGCTTTGAGAAGGGCAATATTGAACTACACATACGAGGCATCATAACATAACTACAGACTACATAAAAGCAACCTGTACCAACGATTATATATACACCCTGCTCTTTTTACAAAGGTTTTTGCAGACTCGGCATACACACCGAGTTCATGGGTCCACCCTTACTTCAGAGATCATGGCGATCGCCGTCGCCTTCGTCTCCTCGATGGCCTGCCGAGCGTTCGCCCAGTCCCCAGCGAAGCCCGTCTTCAAGCGCTCCTCATTGATGCGTGGATAATGGGTCTTCACTTTGGCAAGCACCACGCCGGCACCCATGCGAGCGATGAACTCGCAGTGCTTCTTCATCTCCGCCGGCACCTTCTCCAGCAACTTGGCCAACGTGTGCTCTCCTCTACGCTCGGCGGTCGGGTAGACGTATTGCGCGACCTCAAGCCCGCTCAGTTCAAGCTCCATCAACTCGTTCTTGAGTTTGTTCAATTCCTCTGCAAGCCAAGAAGCATGTTCACTATCACCATTTGCAAGGATATTGAGCATACACAAACTTACCTTTGTGGTCTTAGATGAGCAACGTCCGCTGCACAGTCATCTGCGAGATTTCTTCTTCTTTCACAGACAGTTGTTTCTCCAGGGCAGTGGCAAGGTCTCTGCTTTCCTTCCATCGACGTTTCGCTTCGGCATACTTCTTCTTCAAGGTGTCGACTTCATCTATAGAGGCCTGCCATTCAGCTCGTTTGCTCCTCAACGTCTGCACTGCTATCTTCTCGGCGTCAATGGCTTTGCTCAGCTCCTCGAAGTAGGTCTTCTCTTTCTCCTTCTGGGCCTCTACTTGAGTTTGAGCCTGAGTGAGCTGACCCTGCATCTCGACAAGCTCGGCCTCCTTAGCTTTATAAGCTTGGTTCAGCTTGCCGACTTGCTCGTTCAACGCGTCAGCCCTGGATTTGACACGCTCCAAGTTTTCTGAAGTGGCGGGACCTACAAATTTGTCAGATTACAAAGTAACCGACTGACATAGTCGAGGCTTGGTAAAGCTTTACAATATACTCACCGGTTGTTGTAGTCGCCAAGTTCTTCTCCTGTTGCAGCTGCTGGATGAGCTCGTCTTTTGCTTTGGCTTCGGCCAGCAGAGTCTTCAATTGCTTCTCCATGGCTGCCTGCTTCTCCAGCTGCGTCTTCATGTCACGGATCATCTGGTCCTTCGCCTTCAAGTTCTCCTCCGTCACCTATGCAGTAATAGTGTCAGCCTTCAGGTCAACAGAACAGCAATCTCCAAAGAAAACAGGCTGCACTTCACTTACATTGACACAGAATGGAGGGCAGTATGATGATGGTGGAAGCTCGTCACAGTGTTGAACTCTGTTTGTACTCCGTTTAGCAGATGGTCATTCACTTGTTTCAGCAGTCGGCAGAGTTCAGAGTCTTCATCAGTCTGTTCCACCTCCACTCGGGGCACTGTTTCCTCACTCGGCACTGCAGGAGTTGCAGTTTCATCTACTACAGCTGTAGTTGTCGCTGGTATACTTGCCTCGGCGGTTTCAGCAGCTGAAGGATGGGCTGTTGCAGTCTTCGGTGGTACGTTACCCTGTGCATTTCTTTCGTCTTCACCACGGATCTCCTCTTCGGCAGCATTCTTCTCCCCACGATCGGCGCCAGCTTCACAGTGTTCTTCTTCGGCTTCGTCCCCGCGCACGTTTTGGTTATTTACTTCAGCACTCGTCTGGACGGGCAACTCGGCACTTCTCCGTGGATTTTCCTCTTCATGCGTCTCTTCGGATTGCCCAGCTGTGCCCCCCCCCCCCCCCCCCCCCCCCCCCCCGTCAGGACCCAAGTCCTCGATGAGTACTCCTCCGCTCCCGAGTATCTGCTCCGCAGTCTCTTGGATCGGAGTTTTACCTCTTGGTGGATTTGGAGGAGCGTTTTGCTCTAGTTCATCACTCGGCACTTCAGTACACGGAGCCCTGCAGTTACACAAGTCTTCAGATGAATTTTTCTCCGCAATTACCACTCGGCATCACACTTGTGAGATTTACTTACAGTGTGGAGAGAGTAATGTCGAACCGGTCTTCATACGATACTTCCCTGGGAGCAGGGGCTGTCCTTCGGATATCTCGCTCGCCAGAGGTCCCCTCGGGGGCTTCGCCATCTTGCGTCTTCGGCGGTGTCCTTCTACTCCGCGGTGATGGTGAAGCAGTCGGGCTCACCGTCACAGTGGCCCGGCGTGATTGATATACGACTACACCACCACTCGGGTTCGAGGCAGCTGACCGAGTGGTCGGTCGGCGCACGTCCCTCTTCAACTTCTTCGACGGAGGTGCCACAGGCAGTGACTCCTCCACTCGGTCTTCTCCAGCATTTTGCTGAGGAGTCTTCGGGCTCTCCTCTTCATCGTCACTCGGTATCGCCGCATCAATGGCAGCTTCCGCGGAGTTTCTCTCTTCTTCGCTCGCGTCGATGTCCATGATGTCTTTTGCCCTTTTCTTCTTGGAAGCCGGCTTGACATGCATGGGCTCGCTTGGCCCGTCTGAGCGAAATTCAATCTCCAAAGCCTGTGCGTAACACACACACACGGATGCATTACAACATAGGCAGCATGAGCAATATTGGTATCGACTTCGGATGAGAATACTTACAGGTGGAGGGAGATTCTTGATATGGTAGCCAATAAGGGGTGGCACCTCCACTTCAGCTCCAGCAGCGAAGAACTCCCTCACTCGGTTTTCAATGATGGTGGCTGTGTTTCCAGGGATATTTTCATTGCTCGGATCTTCTTTGCCACGCCACCTCCATGCTGGCTCGGCTCTATCCTTTAGAGGCTGGAACTTTCTGCCACAAAACATAACAGCAATGCTTGGTCCAGTGAGTGGATCATGTTCTTCACTATCCTTCAAATCGTCAATCATCGCAAGCAGATCTGTCACTTGAGCTTTCTCTTCAGCAGTCAGAGGTTTCCTCCAAGTGTCTCGCTGCACAGGAGCTACACTTTTGAAGGCTGGCAGACTCGGCGAGTGGTTTTTCACATAGAACCAACCAAAGTGCCACCCCTTGAGTGTTGACGGGAATGGCATGTCAAAGTAGATCTTTTTGTTCCTCAATTGGAACCCACAACCTCCAACAATTGCCGGATTCTCGTTCGTCTTCATCTTCAACATGAACAGGTGCCGGAACAGATTGAAATGTGGCCGAATCCCCAAAAAGACCTCACAGAGGGTGATGAAGACGGCGATGTGCAGAATCGAGTTAGGGTTCAAGTTGTGCAACTCCACACCATAGAAATTCAGAATACTCCGGAAGAAAGCATGTGTGGGCAACCCTAACCCGCGGCGAACGAAAGCATCGAAAATGACAACTTCATCAGGGTACGGAGTAGGAAACTGCTCACCGGCCGCCGGACGCCATCCAATCACCTCCCGGTGGGGCAACAATCCCGCGTCGGTCAGCGCTTGGCACTTCTCTTCGGTCATGATGGACTCCGGCCAACGGTTGTCCTCATCGGCGGGCGGCGGCGAGTCTACCTTCTGCTTCCGCGTGGCAGCTCTCTTCTTCTCGGCCATCGCTTCAACGGCGGATCTTCACGGGCGGCTTCAATTTCTTCACCGGCGGCGTGATCTTGTTGGTGGCGGCGCAATCTCTTCGACGGCGGCACCAATCGCGGAATGGAGTCCGCCGAAATGGCGGCTTCGAGTTCGTCGGATTGGCGATTCGGGGTTCGTAGATTTGGATCCTGGTGGAATGCAAGGGGATAAGGCAGGCGCACTGTCGCAAGTGTGTTGAGGAAGATGAAGAAGGCGATGCGATACAGCAACTTAAAGGAGCGGGAAATTTTCGTGAACGGTGCAGATCAGTTGACCTAATTTTAACGGTCCAGATTTTCTGCCCGTTATAGCGTTGTTCATTTCGGCATTTTTTCTTCAGCCGCTACCAAATTCAGTCGGCTGGCTGTTATTTGAGGCCGTAATCACTCGGCTATTGTTCTGGCTACTCCACGACGGCGACAAACACACATACAAGTGGATTTTATTTGTTTACATTCTGGTACATGACAAGATGGTGCAAGATTCCAGAAGGTGGCAAACATTACACACAGTTGATACAAGGTTTTTGGTGGATTTCTTCAAGATCTTCATTCTTCATTCTCTCCTTGGTGGATCCTGACGAGTACGGCTTCGAGTGCGACTTGCAACTGGACGGCTGATGGGCTGCTATGGCGGCAGACCATTGGGCAGATAGCGACGGCGAGGATTTTCAGTAGCTTCATCTCCAGATGAGACTTCAATGTATTCAGGCAGAGATGGATCGTATGGACCTGGAGGTGGCAGAATGACATTGAGAGGAGGTATGATTGGAGCTTCGACGATGGCTAAGTTTTCAAGATTTGGCATGGCTAGATTTGGTGATTGTGGTTCAGCCGGGGGCTGATTATTGGAACTGGAGGCACCTTTCTTCTTGGTGTTCTTGGTGTTCTTGGTGTTCTTCATCTTCGGCTAACTTCAGTGGATACTTGGGGGCTGCGGTAGCAGCTTATTTATAGCAGCGCTGTGCCTGTTTTTGATAAGGATGCTGTGGTGGAAAGCACGAAGACGACGATTCAAGCAGTACCTCGGGCATTATTGGTTTTACTGTGTTCTCGTGAGTCAGCTGAGACAACACACCCGTGGTCAGCACAGTAAAATTTTGGCAGCATACTGATGGCATTCAGTTCACTCGGCATATTTTGAGTTTGGTACAACTTCTTAGCTTCTTTGGAGTCTATGAACAACTCTACGACTTCTTCATAGACTCGGGGGCTAGCCCACGTGGGCTCACTTGCGTGAGCCCACGTTGCACTTCTATGCTTCTTCACTCGGACAGTCGGCAGTCGGACATTCTGGACTACTTTCTTCAGCTACTCTTGGAGTCTATGAACAACTCTTCGACTTCTTCATAGACTCGGGGGCTAGCCCACGTGGGCTCACTTGCGTGAGCCCACGTCGCGCTTCATTCAGTCAGGCGATCAAGTTTTCGGATTCAACTTTGGCGGATGTCTTCATGCGGATATACTCTTCAGCTTCTATTTGAGTCAATGAACAACTCCGTGACTTCTTCATTGACTCGGGGGCTACATCCATAGGATGCACTAGACGTGCACCCTATGCTTCTCCACTCGGCCGGTCAGTGCCTATATTCTTCGGGCCACAATTGCACAAGATCTTCACTCGGATGTTGAAGGCCTACGGGAGGTTTTTTCCAGAATTGAACTCGCTTTTTGAGTCGGTTTTATGAACTGCAGTGAAGAGCGAGGCGGTCGCCAAAACCTACGAGCTGTCATCATCCTGGGCACAAGTTGCTGGATGGGCTTAGATTCCGGCCGAGTGAAAGCTCGGTTCGAGACTCGCAACTCACTTCTGGTTTTTAACAGCTGTAGTGCACCAGTTGTGGGGAGTTCCCATGACTCCCATGGAGTTCCCCTTTACGGTAATAGCTTTAGTCTATATGCCAGGCTCTGTTCGGATCTTCTGCCTAATCCTTTGGATTACCCAGAAGCTCGGGGGCTGCACCTTACAGGTGTGTTTTAAAAAAAATCCTGCTGGTAAGCATACTTTTTAAAGTCTTCGGTCAACTTCGAGTTGAATGCTACTGACAGGTAGGGACACGCTTTCTGAGCCCAGCCTTTGTTCCCGACGTCAGTCGGCATTCGGTGTTCCTTCATCTTCATGCCTAATTCGAGGCCTTGCTGATCTTGGTATTTCCAGGATTCAGTTTCTTCATCGGTTTACTTCGGTAATTATTACTCTTTGGAGTTCTTTTTTATTGACCAGCTATGCTGAGGATTATTGTACATGGAGTCGGAACCTGTCGGAAGTCTTCAAGATCAATCAAAAAGAACTCGGGGGCTACTGTCGATGATATGAGACCCGGGTATACTCAAGATACAACAAGGCCGAGTGATCCAGTAATGGGGAATCGATTTGGCCCAAGAAGGATCGGGTGGCCCGACGGACCTAAAGTCAGTCGGCCCACTCGGCCAGGAGATAAACATCAATCAACTTGTACTACAAGGCTGTTTACCATGTAACCGACTAGGTTTAGATCCATGTAACCCTGCACCCCTGACTATATAAGGCGGGCAGGAGACCTACAGAAAACTCTCTCGCAATACATCACACCAGCACAGGACGTAGGGTATTACGCCTTCGGCGGCCTGAACCTGTATAAACCCTCGTCTCCTGTGTTACCATCGTGTTCTTGATTCTCGTACACCCATAAAATAACTATCGAGGCCCTAAAACCTCGACAGCACCGGTGTGCCTTTCTCGTTCTTTGAGGAACACATGATGGCGTGTGTGCGCATCCGTTTCCCGGCGAAATCAAATCTGGACGTAACCCGACCCCTCATGATCACCCGGACGACTGCTAGGTAGGGAAGCCATGCTCCTGCTGGGGGCTACAGAAAGAAAGAAAGAAACAGAGACTGATCCGTGGCGATGCTGGGCGTGCACTTTCACCGCGCCGCGACCAGGGTGCACTGCAGCAGCCGGCGTACGCTTCCGAACGGAAACGCGAGCCGAGCAGAGAGCAGAGCGCCCAAGACGGAAAAAGGCTGGGGGAGCAGCACAAAGGGACGGCCGGGCCCGGGCCGTATCCGCAGCGCGCGCGCTTCTCTCCCGAAGGAGAAGGGGACGAGGACGCACACGCAGTCATGCATGACGCTGCCGCGCCAGCGCCAGCCATCACGCCGAATCGATGGGGAGCGGTGCCTGCCGTGCCTGTCGTCGGCCGTCCTCCACCCCTGCGGCCCGCAATGATGCCCCCCGGCCGGCCCAGTGGCGGCGGATTTTCCCGCGCCGCACAAGAGAGAGAGAGAGAGAGAGAGAGAGAGAGATCCGGCGGCAGCCCCGCCCACGTCCGCGCGGCAGAGATCCACCAGGGTCACCGCCTCACCGGGACGCGCTGCGGCCGTCTGATGGGGGCCTTCCACGGACGGATGGGTTTGCGGTGCGGTGCGGCGGGAGTGGAGTGGTGGGGGCGCGCCGCTGTGGCGCAGCTCGTGTCACCGCGCGCTGTTTGCTTGTACCCGTCGCCGGGGAAAGCTGGTCCTGCCCATGGGGCCCGCCAGATAACGGGGGGATCGGTAGGTAGGTAACCAAACCGATTCGGCCTGGTGACCCGCGACGTCAGCGCCGTCCGTTCGCTTCACCCTCGGTTTCCGTTGTGGACTTCTGTGGATTCTTCCTTCCCGGCTGGTTATCTTCGACGAGTACACAAGTCCTGTTCTTGAAAGTTGAAACAGAGATTTCATCAACACACTCACTTCAGTATCAAAAATTTACTCTCTGTAGCCTGAGTTCCATGGAGTTGAGGTTATCAAGGTTTCAACCGTACAGAGGGCCTCTGTAGCCAGATTTCTTGTTTCGCAGAAACAATCATTGGATTAACTGTAGATGAGCGTTGATTGTTTTGTTAAGTTTGTAATTTGAGAGTTTGTGGAATTTTAGAAGCCGGCGATAATGGTTGAAGGCCAAATATCAGCCAACCGAATCTCCTCTACGGAACAAGAAGCTTAAGCATAATCTAGGTATGCAGCCGAATGTTTTTTCCTAATTTTTGTGAAAAGATGATACTCGTGCGTGTATATGAGCTATCATGTTTCGTAAAATAAAAATGAATGTCGTAATTCTTTTCAATGCAGTATCGCGTAGAAGTTGGTGATGAATAATAAAATGATGAGGTATATGACACCCGTCTCTTTTTCTCTACATGCGTCTAGTTACTATTAATCACGAGAATATGCATGAATATATTACCACTATGCAAAAATAGTAATCACGGGAATATATCTCGCACATTGAAGACAACTACAAAATTTTCGCATCATCCATACGTACTAAAGTGTGCCGGTTATTATTTGTGTGCGTTACTATCAAATATTGGCTATTCTCGTAGACGAGCCATGAGGGTTTTGGATTTTTGCTACTTGGCCATGCAGATATTGTCGCATAGTGCTATGCGTCGTGGTTTCTTTTCGTTATGCCATTTTTGCTTGTCGTAACTGTAATGTATCACCAGCAATCGGATAGCGAAACGTGTCACGACTCGCTTCTCGTGCCTAGTGGGATTGCTGTTGCTTAAGTGAGCACCTTATAGCCGTTCAACAACTTAAAGATATCATTTTTTATACAATAGAGAATATACAATTTCGACTGATTCACGTCCATAATTAACCCTACACATCTTAATGTATCATGTTATATGTATTGTGTTCTATCCATGTTGTCAAGCCCATAGTCGCCATCTCTGCAAGAACAATCATAAAAGTAATGCATCTTGTACTTGTCATAGTTGGTGATGGACGTAAGATTGAAGGTTAGTTGTGATGTGTAAAGTCCTTTCTGATAGGATAAGTGCTTCATGTACAGTTGGTTTTTTTTTTTTTTTTGAATTCAACGGGTTTGTATTGCATTTAAAGACGGGATACAATTATGGGAACAAATTGTTCCCATTTGAATGATTGCAGTGCTCGGTGCACTGGACATGGGTTTGAATGAGCATCAGCTACACATGTGGAGATGCAGGATCTAGTGGTGGTTGATTCTTGCGCCTGCTTTGCTAGCATGTCAGCACGTTTGTTGTGCTTTCTTGATATCTTGAAGACGGAGTGTGTGCCTGACGGGTGCAGTTGAAGCAGCTCCTGCAATACCGGCCTGATGCGCCAATGGCCCGGATGAGAGTGCGGCTGAGCCGCTTGGGCAGCCGTAGCCAGTACAGCGTTGTCCGTCAGGAAGTTGGCATTGTCGATCCCCAGATGTTTGGCGATCCTTGCCGCCAGCAGTAGGGCTTGAGCCTCTGCTTCCAAGACGTCTACCGCCTGCAAACAAATAGCTTCTATGGAGACAGTAGAGTACAGAGTTGCTCTATTGTCAATGATGAAGATCCCTATCCTGGCAGGAGTTGCCGGCGCCGGCGGAGTTAAGGGTTTCAGAGAAGCATCAGTGAAGATCTTGGGGCCTGTCCTGACTGGTGGCTGTACTTGCACAGATAGAGAAGACAAGGTATTCGCCATGTCGTCGTCGTCGTTGAACAGGTCATGTTCTTGGTTGAGCGTTTTTGCTTCATTTAGCACCTTGTGCGTTGTCCACTCCAGCTTGTTGAATTGGTGATCATTCCTTGCCTTCCACAAGCACCACATGATTGAGAGAATGAGGCCGATATGTATTGCATTGTTACTTTGTTGTAGCAGGGTGGCAATCTGAGTGTGTACTCCTCTTCCTGTATCTTGCAGCTGATCCGCTCTAATTCCCAATTGAGACTGGAACCAGACCGCCCTTGCAAAGCTGCAATGAAAGAAAAGATGTACCTCGGTTTCTTGCTGTTGACATCTGGAACACTTGCCATCTGCATTTTTTAGGATGCGCTCGACTCTGCTTCCAGTGCTTAGTGCCAAACGCAGCAATCGCCATGCAAAGGTTTTGATTCTTGGAGGCAAAGTTTTATCCTTCCATACCCTGCGCAATAAGAGTAATACCTGAGATGGCACCGGGGGTGGTGGCTTGTCGATGTGTGCCTGTTGAGCTTGGCAAATGTAAGCACTCTTTGCAGTACATTTTCCGTTTGTGGTGGGTTTCCAGCATAGTATGTCCTGGCCTGATCCATGTAGTACCTGCACATCAGAAACAATGGCTCCTATTTGTGCGCCAAAAACGGTAGTTAGCTTGTTTTGATCCCAACTTTTTGTGTCTTGGATCCAAAGATCGGACACCACATTGGGGATGTTGTAGCTTTGTTGCTCCAGATTGAGGTTGTCATGGAGTTGGTTCCACGCCGAGCACCAAGGCTGGTTCCAAATATTTGTGTTGCCATCGATGATCTGAATTTCGGTGTGTGGCAAGATATCCTTGCGGATCTTAAGGATGGAACTCCAAAAGATGGACTTTGGAGTATAGAGGGGAGCAGTCCAGAAGGTGGTTGAGGGGAAGTATTTTGCTTTTAGGACTTTTGATAGCATTGTATCTGACTCTGAAATGACACGCCAAGCTGTAGAGAGGAGCATACTACGGTTTACCAGCCTGATATCTCTGATGCCCAGCCCTCCCTGCATTTTTGGCATTGTGATTGAATTCCAAGAACGGAGATGAAGAGGCTTAGTGGTTTGGTTCTCTTGGACTCCTTGCCACCAGAAAGTTCTGATTATTGCTGTTATTTTGGCTAGGAATTTCTTAGTGAAGAGGACATTGGCCATGTAGTATATGGGAATGGAGGCGAAAACTGACTGAATAAGGGTAAGCCTGCCAGCATGGTTTAGGCAATTAGCTTTGGTGATCGTGAGTTTGGCTCTGAACTTGTTGTAAATGAAGTTGTAGGCAGCTGATTTGTCTTTGTGGTTAATAATAAAGGGATGGCCGAGATGCATAGTGTTAGGCTGCAGATCTTGGACAGGGAAGCAGGCTTTGATGTGTGCTTTGGTGGTAGTGTCCACAGTTTTGCTGAAAAGGATTGAAGATTTTGTCCAGTTTGGGGTCTGCCCAGAATCATTGCAAAAGCTTCTGAAAATGTCATTGATCATATTGATTTCATTTGGGTCAGCTTTGCCACAAATGATTAGGTCATCAGCAAACATGATAGAGTGGATGGGAGGACAATTTGGGCCGAGAGCGATACCAGTAAGATGGGCCTGATCCATAGCCTCTTGTAGTTTAATGGAAAGCTCATTAATTGCGAGGACAAAAAGGTACGGCGAAAGCGGACAACCTTGTCGGATTCCTCGGGAAGCTTCGAAATGACCGTAGGACTGGCCATTAATGTTGATCGAGAAAGTAGGAGTCGAAATGCAGTTATGCACAAGATTGATGAAATGAGCATGAAACCCTTTACGTCGCAGAGAGGCATCAATAAAATTCCATTCTATTCTATCAAAAGCTTTTGCCAGATCAATTTTGAGGAAAAAAGAAGGCTGTTTAAAAGTTTTAATATTGAAAGAATGCACAATCTCTTGAGCTAGAATGATATTGTCAGTAATGCGCCTACCTTGAATGAAAGCATGCTGGGTGGGATGAATATAATCATTTAGTTCACCTTTTATTTTATTAGCAAGAGATTTAGCAATTAATCTGTAATTAACATTTGTGAGGCTAATGGGCCTAAAATCAGTAATGGCAGTAGCAGAATTTTTCTTGGGAATGAGGGTAATTTCAGTATTGTTAAGTTGTGGAGCCAAATTACCTGTGAGGTAGAAATTTTTTACCAAGTTGTGCACATCATTCTTGATCCAGTCCCAGGCTGCTCTGTAGAAGGCAACATTGAGTCCATCTGGCCCTGGTGATGCATTTAGCCTCATGTCCTTCAAAATCTGCAAACATTCATCAATAGTAGGAGGAGTACAGTGAGGGTGTTGATCGTCAGCTGTTGCGGCCTGGGCAGTAGAGTCTAACTGGTGCGGAGTTTTAGAAGAGGTAAATAGGTGTTTGTAGTAGTCTATGAATTCCTGCGAGATGTCTTCAGGGTTGGAGAGCATGCGATTGTCTGTAGTGGTGATGAACATGATGCGATTTTTGCGTTTGCGCTTGGTGCAGGCTTGTTGGAAAAATCTGGTGTTGCGATCGCCTTTGGTTGCCCAATGTTTTTTGGAGCGCTGTCTATAGTATTCTGTGAGCTTATCTAAGATTTGCTGGTGCAGCTGGGTAAGATTAGTTTCTAGAGCATGGTCAGTTTGGGAAGGATGCGTGTTCTGGATCTGCATAATTTGCTGCTCTAATTCTTCTAATTGTCTGGTCAGCGGTTTCTTCTTGCGCACCCAGGTTTTGAGGGAGGTAGCTAGCAGTTTGGTGCGGTTGTGGAAGGCTTTGCTTGAGGTTTTAGCCCAAGCCTGAGCAGCAGTCTCATGGAAGTCCTGCTCCGAGAGCCACCAATTTTCGAACTTGAACCTGCGTTTTGGCTTAGCAATTTTTGAGTCAATGACAGCAAGAATTGGCGCATGATCACTGTAAAGCATCGGCAAATGATAAACAGTAGTATTTGGGTGCAGCTGGCACCACTCAGCATTTGCTAAGCAACGATCCAACCGTTCATAGGTAGCCTGAGTATTAAAGCGTTTGTTTGTCCAGGTATAAGCTGGACCACTATAGCCAAGATCAATAAGACCACACTGCTTAACCAACATGCAGAAATTATCAATACGAGAAAAATTTGGAGGCCCTGGACCCCATTTTTCATCTGCATGCATAATATTGTTCATGTCTCCCATACAAAAAGTGGGTTTATCAGGATATTGCATAACAAAAGTGGTAACGTCCTGCCAAATGGTGTTAGTTTGGAGATGATGGGGATCACCGTAGATGCATACCAAATTAAAGCTCATATTACTAGACAAATGAACAGCATGAGCTAAGATATAGTAAGGGCTATAGCTGATAATACTAATGTCCATGTCATCCTGCCACATAATCCAGAGACCACCAGATAAACCGGTAGCAGGGACAACAAAGCTATGACTTGTAGAGAAATGATTTGTCAATTGAGCAGCAGTAATTTTTGAATTACGAGTTTCAGATACAAATATCACCTGGGCATTGGTTGATTTTATAAGTCGAGAGAGGTGTTGCATCTTGCGGTGTCGAAGGTTCCCACCTGAGCCTCGACAATTCCAGCTTAAGAGGCTCATGGTTGAAGCCTGTTGGTATCTGCAGCATCAGTAGTTGTTCCTTGTTCGGCAGTGAGTCTTGTAGTGACGGCCCTGCGAGTTATTGGTGTGGTGATGGTGCGAATTGATTCAGCAGTCCACGGCATAAGCTTCAGGGCCAAAAACTTGACTTTCTGATTTGGGAATAGCAGTGCGAGTGGGTGATGCAGAGTTCGATTGCAGAGAGACGTAGTGCGGAGGCGGAGGTGGAAAGATTGGGAAACGGCAGCGGCACGAACTTGGTGACTAGCAGCGTCCGGACGAGCCGAGGCGGCGGCGGGGTGAGCAGGAGGCGGGGGCGGCGCAGCGAGTTGGGGCGGCAGCTCTGCTATCTAGGGTGCGGCAGAGCGAGCAGTAGGCGGCTGCGGAGCAAGCAGGAGGCTGCGCCGGCGCAGCGAGCTGGGCGGCGGCGGCGCGAGCTGGTTGGCGACGCAGCGAGGAGGGCCGCGGCGGAGCAAGTTGGGTGGCGGCGCAGCGAGCAGGGCAGCGGCGGAGCAAGTTGGGCGACGGCGCAGCGAGCTGGAGACAGTGGCTGCGGAACGAGCTGAGAGAAGAGGCACTAAGTGGCACTCGGCCAACAGCCACACAGGGCTACAAAGCTAGAGGACGGAGGCGAGCGCCGGCGGCGGCGGCAGCAGGAGGCGGCGGCGCGAGGGTTCCGCCCCATCCCGCTTCCTCTTCACATCCTCTGCTTCCACCCGTGCAATCGCTCTGTACAGTTGGTTAGCAGTACTATCAAACAATGTCGTTGTCCAAAATTCCTGTTGCTCGCAGATCCAACATTTAGAATGACTCAGGAGATACATAGACTTATTTGGATATTTTTGTTATCAAGCAAGTGGCGCTAGTATTTGTCATTTCAAAAAAGTTGATGCCAACGGTACGACTATTATCGAACATGGTTTGGTTGTCCAAAAATAATGCAGAAGAAAAGCTTAATCCAGATCATTTCTCTCTTTAGTTCCCGGCTCCACCCAGCGCATACTCTCACGCCACGCCAGTCAAAAAAAAAAATTACCGCACGATCTTAATCCCGAACGAGTGCGTGCTTTGGGTAACACCAGCTCTGAGTGAAAAATTCACGTCTGGGTTAAAAAATCGCGGGCCCTACTGAGACAGGTGCCCAGTCAAATATTGCGGTCCATGAAAATATGTGTGTTATCTTCCTCAGTCGCTCCGCCTCCTTAACAAGAAAAGAAAAAAAAAACGCCGCACATCCCGGCGCCGCCCGCGTCGTCCTCCCCTCCCCTCCCCTCCCCGGCGTCCCCGCGCCACCGCCTCCCGGCGCCGCCCGCCCTCCCCGCGCCGCCTCCTCCCGGCGGCGCTTGCCCTCCTCCTCCCGGCGGGGCTTGCCCTCCCATCCCTTCCCCGCGCCGCCGCTCGCCCTCTCCTCCGCTCCCCTCCCCTCCCCTCCACTCCCCGCGCCGCCGCCTCCCAGCCCCGCTTGCCCTCCCCTCCATTTCCATCAGCACGCAGCACGAGCAGGAGCGGTCGTGAGGATTCACGACCTCTGGGCCAGATGACGCCCCTGTTGCTTGTTTCTTCGATTTCTAGCGCTGGCTGTCGAGATGGGTGAAACTCTTCTTCCCATCTCTGTATTTGTTGTAGGAATTTCTTTGATTTTTGCCTCTCTGATCAGTTTTTTTTTGTGCCTTGCTTCTTTCCTTCACTTCTTCTGTTGGCTAGGGTTTTGGCTCACTACAGCATGTTGTGCCATCCTCACCCCCATGAGAGCTAAGGTGAGAAAATAGGATGAAGAGGAGGTGCTCTAGGATTTAGGATTACTCTGCTTTCTCTGGATTTGAAGCTAGGGATTTAGGAAAATTTTTTTCACTTAGATGGGGGTAGTTGCTGCTTGCACTCTTGTTGATTCGTGGAATTAAATTGGGGGTAGTTGCTGCTTGCTCTCTTGTTGATTCGTGGAGTTAAATTTTCAGGTTCATTATCGAAGGATCCTCTTCCCCTGCCGGCGTCCTCCAGTCTTGGTGTTAGAAGCGAGATGACCGGCGACGGTACAGCCCAAGCAGTGTTTCCATGGGAGGTGAGGCTAGCTAGAGGATTTAGGTCCACTGGCATCATTGGTTTTCCTTGTTGCTCCTATCATGGCCGGCTGCTAAATTGCAGGGAAAGAAGAAAAGTGGAGCAGAGAAGAAAATGAGCAATTCTACTAACTTGCATTACAATGAAGTAATTTTTGTTATTCCTATTAGAAATTTTAATCTCAGATCGGGTGCAGTTTGGCTGTGCTTTGTATGTCCTCTTCCTATAGTCTTTTCCTATGTTTTTATTTAATGCTATCTGCAAGTTACAGCCAAGAGTGGTTGTGGATGAATAAAAAATTCATGATAGATGACCTGCTGTTTATCTGGGATTTTTTTCCCCAGGTTGGTGTTAATTCCTTGTGGAAGTAGAAGTGAAGAACAAACGTGGCACCCATGTATGGGAGCTTCATACCTTTAGGCCAGAGCAGTGAAGGCTTATAGATTCTAAAGGGTCCATGACTATGTGATTAATAGGCCTCCAGGTACATACCTCTTAATCGGCTCAAATCTTGGTTATCTTCTTTTTTTTTCGCATTTGTCTACTTTTTAGTATACATCATATAAAAGAAGGTATTTGATATTTCCATGTATTTCTATCATATGCCTTGTGTTCGTAAATGGATAAGAGCTCATGTCCCTGAATCTCCTCCATTACTGCTAAAATGCTATTGCTCACCCTAAGCCGAGTTTAGTTCATGGTTTACTGGAATCAATGGTAGTATTCTCCAGACTGAGCTGGAAGACAGCTGTTCGGATATGTGCATTTTGTAGATGTATTACCTTGCTGTAACTATGTGCCAACTATCTCATACCTGCTGGGTGTTTGGCTCTGTGATCCAGCCTGGTGACGGATTGATCTACAGGCTGAGGCTTCGAATTATATAGAGAGTATTTTCCCTTTTTGCTATATGAATATACACATCAAACTTTTAATTAATTTGATAGTTGTTATTCTCAGTTCAATTACTGGCTGTATGGATAGATTGGGTCCTACTGCTTTTGTCACTAGCTAATGGCCTTTGTGTTTCCTAATTTCGGGACAGTGTAAAGAACTCGAGCTTAGCAGGAGAGGGTGAGCAACAGCTACCTCGGCAAATTCCCTTTTGGCAAAGCCTGAGAATCTATTTGTGAGGATGCAAGAATTCTGCCACAAAGAATATGTTCCTTTTTGGGCGAAATGACACCAGCTGTTGGTTTTGGCGACAAAACATTGAATGCTAATAGATGACATTGTTGCGAGGTGTTCCCTCTAACAAAAGGCTATAGTCTTAGATTTTTATACCGTTAAATAAAGAAAAAGTTCTTACAGCTTGCTGTTTATCTGCGAGTATACCATCTATTACCACAAGTGTTCTTCTCGGTTCGCCCTTTCTCATCTTTTACACTTCATGTGTGCTATATTTCTTTATTGTAATTTTTGTGTTCCCAATTTTTTTGAGCGAATTAACAGTTTGGATTGCCCAAAGGGTGCTCCTTTTATCTGTAATTGCAGGTTACAATGAGGAGCATGGCATCTCCGTCGTACTATATCTTTACAAACAATTCAAGTACACATTGTGTTTCCAGTCAAGGTGAGTGCCTTTCATGTGCTCCTTCATATGGATGTATATTTATATATTTTTTTGTTTGCCCTTTCTTATTTGTTGATTTCCTACTTCTATCTGTGCCGCTAGAATACTAAGAATTAATGAAAATAAATTCCACAGCATTTAGTTATTGGCGATGATAGATCCTAGCCCCATTTACAGTCAGTTTCTCAGGAAATAGTTTGGGTCCATGACATCTTTTGTCATGAATGCTATTTCTTGGTTACACCTTCCCACTTAAGTGGTGGTAAGAAAAACAGATGTGTTGAATATACCTAACTACACTAGAATGATTGGTACAAAGCCCTCCATCTTTTACTCTTCATGTCTGGTACACTCCTTTGTTGTGTCTTTTCTGTTTGTAATTTTTTTTCCGTTCAATAAGTGTGTTGAGTGCTCGATGGGTCTCCTGTTCTCTGTAATGACAGGTTATAAGGGAAAGCATAGCATTACTGTCATCAAATATCTTTGCCAACATTACAAGTACACATGGTCCTTCACAGCTAATTTAGTTCTTATAATACAAGGCATATGTTGGTATCACCAGGCTTAGTGCTTTGAGTCAGATATATTAATTTAGGAGCCACCTGTTCATTTAGTCCCAGTTACCTTCTTCCATTTTGATAGCAGTACAAGCTTCGTTTATGGCGTTTGTGATGTGACGCTCAATTAAATGGAATTGGGCTGTTGTGGCCTTATAGGTTGGTCCTTCCTCTTAAGATTATGCAGTTCTCTTTTTCCCTTCTCATAGGTATATGCATTCATGTTCTTCCTTCGCTCTATACGTATATGGCATCTCTTTCTGAAGTTGGCTCATGTAGATGAGAGTTTCTTATGGTTAAAATATTAGAAAACTACTATTTTATTTTGTGTGGCTAAGAAGTTCATTCTCATAGTTTCAGTGTCTTGTTCGAAAAGAAAAAATAGTTCCAATGATTGTGTGGGATCAATAAGCTTGGTTGTAGGGTTTGAAATTGAGTGATTTTCCCTGCCTGCTTAGTATTAGCATGGATAGTTCTTGCCCAATAGATTTGATTTGGTGAAAATGAACTGCTTTGTACATATGCAGTGGGATCAATATGCTTGGCTGTAGGATTTCAAACAAAATGATGTTCCCTGCCTGCTTCATATTGGCACGGATAGAAACTCTGTTCTCAAGGGTGTATATGCAATGAGAAGCATTTGTATTGTGTTGTTTCTCTGGAAAGTTTCAAAGGATCCTTTCAGAGCAAAATGGTACGGGTATGTTTGTGTTAATATGGTACGCCCCAGTTATTTATGCGTCAAGAGTTTAATGCTGCTGCTTGTTACCTTTCTGAGCTTTATAGATGCCGGTTACTGTAACCTGTTTAAAACATTGTTCTTTGGTGCTGAATCCCTATATATTCAGGTTGTGTAAGCTGGGAGCTTAAGAAGGGGTAAATGTTTCATTGCAGATTTTATTACCCGTTGATACTATCTGTTGATATCTGGGGTTGCAGATGGAAGGAACCTAAGCTTTACAAGGTGTAAAAGTGTCACTGCAGATTTTATTACTCATTGAACTTGAGCTGATCAACAGAACGGGGAGCAGCAGCTAGAATGGATGGTATGTGTGCTACAGCATATGCAACTATAGGCGGTGCTACTCATCAGTGTCGCTCATAACGAGGGAGAACCAGATCGTTGCCTCAAGTTGTTGCTCTTAACATTATCTCAACTCTTTTTCTTTCAACAATACAAATTTTAGTTTTCTTGACGAATCAAATCTTCTTTTTCATGCCAGTTTCAGGTGTAATTGTGGGGAAGAAAATTATTGTTTTCCTCCACTAGACAGGTTGCTCTCTATCTATGTATGTGTTATATGAAGTAAAGCCTGCAAATATCAGCTGGGAAATAATTTTGTTGCCTCCATACTTAAACCACAAATTTCTTTGTTGTGTCTTTAGATTGGCTTAAGTGATGTGTACTATAACAAACCATTTTGTATTTCATTAGATATAGTTGATTCTTCTCTGTTCTCATATGCGAAATGGGTAACTGGATACTAGAAACTTTCATTAACAATTTGTTTGTTTTAGCTACGGCGTTACAATAGTTTTGGCAGTGCATTGTGCTTACATCCATTGCGGCCTTTTTTTTTATCTTTACAGTGTTAGCAGGTATTATCTAGCCTTTTATGTAGTTCTTCAAAATTATATGCAGAAACATGTACAGTGATGGTTACAACTGAGTCTGTTATACATAATATTTTTTTTGTGCCTGCAGGATCACTATTTGTTAGGAGGCCAACAAATGTCATAGGCACATTTTTAATATGAGAAGTGAGCTGAGTTAATTGTAGCATCATGAATCATGGGAATTCATAGCAGTTTTGTCTTAAGTACTCAGCATTTTATCTTGCAGTGCTGGTTATGATCTACCTACATTAAAGCATTCATTTGGATTTGCCATTAATGTTAACACAGATTGGACTTTCAAAGATAAAACATGCATCCAGTTCTATCGGTAATTTATCATGCAGTTTCTTATCAGAGGTTGTTGTGTGATAGCTGATAACATAGACGGCCCTTTGTTATTTTAAGAATTTTTCAGGGGGACAATGAATACGGTGATTTTAATTTGTTTTTTTAGCAAGATTTAATTTGTTGGTGATCTTTAGTTTGCTTCTTATTAATGCTCTGTAGGCTCATATTTTCATCGTACAGTATGTGCTGCTTGCTCAGCCGTTTTAGTTAATCTTGTCATGAATTTTTATTCCTTCAATGGTTGAGATATTGAATGGTGCAGTAATTATTTTCTTTATCCAAGGAGAATGAGAGTATTTTGATAATTTCTCAGAAAGGAGAGGAAGGGACTACAAACATTGAACAATAAAAAGGTTTCTGTTTATTTCAAGGAATTTGCACAGGCCTACCGCACATAGATCTGGTAACTTGGCATATCCCTTTGTGCTTACACTGTCACTGTTCTTCCTGATATTGTTAGCCAGCTCGCCTGTTTTTCCAGCTGATAGTATGCTCATTTCCGTGATTGCTGTCATGTGAGATGCATTGTTACTGCATAGATATTGATATACACTTTGACGTCCTGTCCTAGAGCATCGTGCACCGTATGCTTTTGTCTGCTTTATAGAGATAGTTGTGTCTGCTATGTAAGGTCGTGTGCTTTTCCAAGTAATTCATCTGTGCCAACCAAATCGGTAACATTTCATACATCATGATATGTCCTCGGTCGAAAATATGAAAGTCCATAGTTTGTTTCAGAAGGGCACCAGGTAGCCGGTTCATTCATATATATAGTGTCTAGGGGTGATTAAAGCATAACTATTTTGGATTTACTGATTAGAATGAAACATGGCCTCTGTTATTTCGGGAAAAGTTGCCTGCTAAACCTGCTTTGGGGATGATTAATACAAGGCTACCTTATCGCAGATACTGCGATCAATGGTTCATCAGAGTGAGTTCTTCAAGCCTTGGATAGTCTTGGATTATAGTGAAAACAATTGTGGCGTCTAAAGGAAGGTTGGTCCTTTCTCAGAGTTTTAAGACACTGAATATTCCTTTAGTAAAGTTAAATTGTGTCACAAAAATCCAATATAAAAACAATGTTTCCTTTTCTGAAGCGACTGCCCGGTTAAACTTTGAGGGATTGTTTGAATTTTGTGTTGTTAAACTTCGCTGCTCCATTCCAAAATTCGCTGTAATATGAGTCCAGATTATTTTTCCAAACTAACTTCTATTCTGATTTTGAGTACTCATTGTTCAGTGAGAGCAAACGAGATAGTGAAGTGCTTAATCCGTACCAGAACTGTTTCCTCAACATCAGCATGGATTGAAGGAAAGTGATCATTCAATTTTTTTTTTTGCTTTGATGACACTTCGCATAGGCAAGAATCGCAAGATAGAAAAGCTTTATCTCTCAAAAATGTTTTTGTGCTGACAGTTTGTAACTAACACAACCGTGGTACGTTTTGTGACCTTGCTGTGCCACAACAGTGCCTATTCAGTTTATGTTTTTTCGTTACTTAATTAGATACAGGATTGTCAGTGCAATAAATTAATATGTGGCGCTATACAATATCAGTTTTAGGTTGACCAAACTGCTTCAATACACATCACTATTGCAAGAAAAGCCGGCTCCTGTGGCTTAAATCTTGCATGAGTCTTATACCTGTCATTTCACATCATAGGTATCCTATAAATTTGTTGCCACCTCCAACATTTAATGTTTAATAATTGTCCTTTGTTTACTGAAACACAAATATATGCCAGCTCTCCAATGGTCCTATCCCCCGTCTTTTGTGTGCTAGGCTGATAGCTATATTGGATTTCATCTCTTCCATGTGGATTGTATATTGTCCTGACACATTTCAAAATAATAGTTTTTCTCCAATTACATTTATCTCCCTTCATTGATTAAATTTCTATGTTAGGTAATGCTTCAAATATATCATATGCCTTTTGGCATAGACGTAAATAATATATAGTTTATAAGACATGGATGAATACAGCTGCAGATAGAAACAACTAATCAGGTGCCACCTTGTATCTAGCTGTCTTTTTTTTTTTTTTTGCGAGTGGTGTATCTAGCTGTCTGGTTAAGAATATATAATAAAAGTGCCTATTGCAAAATCAGAATAGTCTGTCCATGTCAAATTGAGAAATATACAATTATATCCCCTTATGATGTTATCATGCCTCTGCGGCTCTGTTGAATTATTGCTATGCTTCAACTAGATGTTGTATCCCATGATATTATCACTATTCTTGGTCATGCAGACGACATGGATGCATCAAACGCACCAACCTGGGAAAGAAAGGCCAGACATCGCGTGCTTGAATACCTTTGTGCTGATCCAGAGCTCCTTGCGGATCGTCGAACCGCTCACATTGAAGCCTAAAATGATGCTGAAGCAATTTGCTTCTTCATATGATCCATCGTCGTTATTTTCAGCTACATTGTTGTCTCGCCTTAGCAATCATTCAAGCATGTTATCCTTTCCTTCGTATATATGTGTAGTACTATGTCGTTGTTTATCCTTTGCATTGGTGATGAAGAAACCAGGCAACTATCAACTCTACGAGATTTACATGTGACTGTTCCTTTTTCCTTTGATTTTCTTACACTCTGTATATGCTGACCAAACAAACACCCAACATCAGCAAAACCTTTCTGGTGCATCTGTGTATACCATTGTTTGACGTAATCGGCATGCAAGGGCCGTTACAGAAAACTATTATGATGCCTCATCGCACCATGACATTACCATTAACAAAATGACCGTAAGGGTTCAACTCATATTTCCTAGCTAGACCACCGTAGTAGACAGATGTTCAACATACAACTATACAGGCTTAAGGTTTTTTTAACGCATCTGCCAAGCAGGGACAGAAAACATCATCATGAGAACACAATCCATCTAAACACTACGCACCACTAAACCTTTGTACAACACCCACCTGGGACTAACCAAGTTACCCACCACTGCAACGTCGTTACCTTTAATCATTTTCCTTTTCACGATATATAATTAGTGTACCTTTTTTATGTGCCCCACAAACATACGGCGCGCAAGGGCGCGCCGCCTACTACTAGTAAGCTTTAAACGCTGGACCAACCATGGTACTACCGGCCGGGAGAAATAATAGAGAGCCGACCCTGTGACCAGCTGTCTGCGTCTGGGGCCCGACCTGCGGGACCCACCCGTCGGCGGCAGGCACACACCAGGCCGGCCGTTCAGGCAACAGGGGAACGCCTCTGACCGGTAGGTCCTCCTTACCAGCGTAACAAACCAGGGTCACCAACCCAAACCCTAGGGTTAAATACCGCACCCATGTTTTGATGCGCTGCGTCTCTCTCCCCCCCGCACGCGCCCGCCCGCCCGCCCGCCCGCCCCTTCCCGAAGACCTTGCCACGCCAAAAAGGAGGGAGGAGACCGCCACCCCCACGCCCGCGCGCCCCACTCCTGCTCTCTCCACCACCCGTGCTCTCGCGGCGGCGGCGGCGGAGCCCCGCGCCACGAGCTAGGGTTTTGCACTCGTTCTCCCCGCCTCCGCCTCCGCCTCCGCCTCCTGACAGCTGACGCCCGCTGGTTCCTTTATCAGCCTCAGTCGCCAGCCCGCCAGCCGCCGCCGGTGGGCATGGATCTGCCGAGCCTCGCCGTCGTGCTGCGCGCCGCGCTCAGCCACGTCCCCGAGGAGCGCAAGGCCGCCGAGGAGAGCCTCAACCAGGTGAGCGCCGTTCCCCGCGCCCCGACACGAGCACACGACCTCTCTGCTCCTCTCTGACAACCCAATCCCACCCGTTCGACTGTTTGATCGCGACTCGCCGCGCGTGCCGCCTTCGCCGGGGCGCCGGTGATGCCCGCGCGAATCCGCGAGCTCGAGCTGAGATTTTTCCGGCACGCTCGATTTCCTTAGGTGGTGGCGTTCTGGGTGTACGCGCCGCGGGGCACTGATTATTCTTGATTGAAACAGGGTTTGCGGTGTCATGCTCGGTACTCGTGCACGCAGACGTGCTCACTATAGTAACTGCGGGGATGGTAATTTCGTACCGACGTGCACTGTTGTACTAGTAGCAGCGGGGTGAGTTGTTAGGCTCATTAAGTCCTGGGCGTCGGTTAACAGTAATTTTTGTTACTCCTGCCTAGCTCGGCGCCAAAACGGGTTGGTAGCTCGATTAACTGCCCAAGCAGACAAGGTAGCGGGTCAACTTATTCAAATGTGCTACATGGTCGGCCGCAATCGCGCAAAAGGTCCTGCCTTTTCCAGTCCATGCTACCGCCACAACGTTTTTCATGTATCCCTTTAGTAATATTTTCACAAATTCATAATTCTGTTTGGAACAGTAGAATTTTGGGCGGAATTTCTTATACTTATTTACTAGTACTGCAAAATCTCCTTGTTCCAATCAAGGCATCAAAATTTTGTCTGTTCACATTGGTCATCTCTTCCAATCTCTGTATATTTTGAGGTTCTGCCATGCGGAGTAGTCTATTGTGTGTAGCGAGAAGCTTGTTGCCTCAATTAACTATCCGGTTGAGTACGCTAGATCTTCTCAGAAGCAACATGTGTATACGATATATAAATATGCAATTTTCTCTGTACCATTTGAACACAGTGTTTGTGACAAGCAATTTGTAACTTCTAGTATCAGTTATTGACAGTCTCTGATGATGAAACACTTGCTATTGCTCATTTTCTTTCTATGGCTGCTGATTGGTTTCGGTGTAAACTTACAATTGATGGTACACATCGCATGGGTGTACTTATCTTGCATATGTTGTTCAAATGGTGCACATGTGTTGCATGCTGAATGCTTTATTTAACCTAGGTTGCTTTATGAGCAAAGTGAACTTGATGCTTTTTTGAGACTGTCTTGATCATTTCTCTGTGAATACCTTAACTCTAGACTGTGATGATAAAATTTTTGGATGAGAAAGAGTAATTCATTCTTCTGGTTGATTTATGAAAATAAAAGTGGTGGATTATTAATCTGGATCAGTGGATCGTACCATTCTTCTCGCTTACATACCAACTTTTAATAATTCCTTACGATTTCATCGTGTCTCTCTTTTATTTTGAGTACTTATGTTGATACTTTCAATTCCTGCAGTTCCAGTATACACCACAGCATTTGGTGAGATTGTTACAGATCATTGTGGATGGAAGTTGTGATATGGCTGTACGGCAAGTAGCAAGTATTCATTTCAAGAATTTCATTGCAAAGAACTGGTCTCCAATTGATCCTGGTATGTAGAGTTTGTTAGTAGACTAGTGATGTTCTTATGCTTTCTGATAACCTGAATCCATATATGTGTTTTTGTTTTTGCAGATGAGTCCCAAAAAGTTTTGGATAGTGACAAGGCCATGGTCCGTGAGAATATACTAGGTTTTATTGTTCAAGTGCCTCCTTTGTTGAGGTAAATACTTCGCAGTAACCCACATTTCTTACCTTAAGAACTGTCTGGAAAGTGTAAAACACTAATGTTTTAATGACCGGACTTTGTCATTTTTCAATGCTAACTTTTTCTTGATTTATTATCATCTTAGAACTTTGCACATCATCTTTTCAGTTTCCCGTTTTGAAGTCGATTCTAATAATTATCGTAACAAATGATCATTTGTTTTTCCCCTTGCTATGGTAATGAATAGTGCTGAAATAGGTACAGACAATCACTGTGACAAGTATTATTGGGTTTCGGTCTGTAGTAAATCCGTGCATATCAACAATGTAGACATTTTATTTGATCCATTCCACCAAAAGGCATGAACAGACACTGGTTCATGCCTGTCTGGTCCAATCTCTGTTGGCACTAAGGGCTAGTTATATATATATTTTTAGAAATATGAAGTGTTTTGGATGTGATAATATTGCAATACTCTCTGCAATTTCGTTTTTACAGCAATTTAATTACAAAAGTATTTGGCTAACATTTGTGGGTTATTTGTAGAGCTCAGCTTGGAGAAAGTATCAAAACAATTATACATTCTGATTACCCTGAGCAGTGGCCAAGTCTCCTTCATTGGGTTACACACAACCTTGAATTACAAATCAAATTTTTGGAGCTTTATACGTGTTGAGGGTTCTTGCCAGGAAATATGAGTAAGTATGCATATCGCTTTATAATTCTGTTTCCAGTTTTTCTTGTTTTATATTGCCATTTTTATGTACATAGTGGTATTTTTTCCGTGTTTCCCTTTGTGTAATTATTTTTCTCATGTGAGTGTTTATTTTGACATCAATTGATTGAATTGCATACGCTTTTTTTTCCATTCTTGTTTGGTTATGCTATTTATTTATGCTTATACATTTACCGCGAAAGCCCCAATTCCCAAGAGGTCTAAACCCTAATGGAGTTCTGTATGGCTGGTGTTATTTGACCTGCCCTTGCCGTTCACGATGAGGTCTTAGGTCATAGTTTGGATGACATGTTTTACTGTGATATTTTAGTATGACATCATAGACATGCATATATAGGCATATGAATTTAAGTGTCTTTACAATGTTGCCATATATAGTATATACTCCCTCCAATTTTTTATTGATGTCGTTAAAGCAACTTTCTTAGCTTAAACACAAACTAAATGCATCGTCCTAACATCGTCAATTAGAACCTGGAGGGAGTGGTTGTTATCATTTTTAATATTGCTTGGCAGTAGCAATAGATTGTAGAAATATACTGCTTGCCCAAAAAATTGTAGAAATATACCATGCTGTTTATAGATCAAGAGGCTATTTGTACCTAGGTATATCTTCAAACACTAAACTTACAAATAGCCGTAAGTTGAAGCCGATGGGCTGTGCACATACTCAGTTTTGATTTTTGAGCCTGTAGAAAGGGGCCTTGCGAAGCTTTTGTACTGTATTTATGTTGTAAAACAGTCATTTACAATGGTTGCATGGAGCACGGGGGGTGCCATGGTCTCTTAATTTTCCTGTTGTGCGAAAAGTTGCTTGGAAAACTGTTTGGTCTCATCTGTTCAGATTTAAACCGTCCTGTTTGACTTTCTCTTGATCTGTCCAAGGCAACACATTTTTGCAAACAGATGTAATCTTACCAGACTTGATGCAACTGTGGACCCAGTCTGAGTTAAAATCGCTCTATTTTTGTAAGAGACAACAAAATAAAGATATAACCCAAAAATAAGCTATGTCTCTTGCCATGCTAGGGTGAAATCAACACATTGTGTTTTTTTAGTGCTATATTACAGTTTGTGACAATCTCGCTGATGTCTCATTTTTATGTTGAAGGTTCAAGTCTGAGGATGAGAGGATACCTTTGTATCACATTGTAGAGGAGACTTTTCCTCGTCTGCTAAGCATTTTTAGCAAACTTGTCAGATTGTCAATCCGCCAATTGAAGTAGCTGATTTAATCAAGTTGATATGTAAAATATTTTGGTCTTCAATTTATGTATGTTCTACACTTTCTGTTATCTCTTATTTTTGGTATTACTTTTATGGCATCGCTAATTGTTTTCCTCTTTTGCCTTTTGTTTGTGCAGTTGGAGATTCCAAAACAACTATTTGATCCAAATGTCTTCAATGCATGGATGGTTTTGTTTATAAACTTGTTGGAAAGGCCAGTTCCATTGGAGGGCCAACCTATAGATCCTGAGATCAGGAAATCTTGGGGCTGGTGGAAAGTTAAGAAATGGACTATCCATATCTTGAATCGCCTGTATACCAGGTCTGTCTCAAATTGGCATGCATCCAAACCTTTTCTTTTGTGGTTACTGTGTATTGATCCATTGATTTTCTGTACACAGATTTGGTGATCTGAAGCTTCAGAAACCAGAGAGTAAAGCTTTTGCTCAACTGTTTCAGAAGAACTATGCAGGAAAAATATTGGCATGTCACATGCAGCTGCTGAATGCAATTCGTACTGGTGACTACTTGCCAGATAGGGTTATCAATCTTGTTCTTCAGTATCTGACTAACAGGTTTGTGTCTGAAAAAAAAATACATTTGGTGATTGTTATGCAGTCTGTCATACATTTTCATACCTGCATTGATGCAAAGTGAGTGGTAATTTTACTAATGAGTTCAAGTGACACTGAAATATCATATGGTGTTGTGATTGTCATGGGCGGAATATGGGTAACTTATCTGAGAAATGATAAGATCTTATGAAACATCATAGGGACAGGAGCTCTAAATCCTGTGCAGCATGCGTAGCTGCTGTTTCGTTCTAACTCAAAGCCCCACAACATCACTAGCTCCATCATCGCTGTACTTATTGTTGAATTTGGAACTTATGTCCTTGCTGATAGTGTGCATTGAATGGTAATGATTAACATGGGTGGAATTCAGGCATGACATATATCTCTGACAGGAGGCTGTTTGGTAGGTCAGCCTTCGCATGCAATTACCCAACCAATCCTGCTGGTAGTTTCCCGACAACTGTCCAACAGCATTATAAAGCATGGTGAACATTTAGAGCTAATCTGGTACACTTCAAACAAATGTTAAGTTTTCACCAAAATAGCTCTCTTCTACCATCCAGATACGATTCTAGTTTTTATGTTATATAGTATAAGGAAGCAAGGATGCAAGCAACTAACACTGTCAGGTGTAGTATAAGGAAGCTTGACCATCCTCAGTTCCATGTGTTGCTTTCTGGTCATGAGTTTTCCAACTTTTTTAATCTTTCTAGAAATCTTTCACTAATTGTAGGGTTTGTATCTTGCAGTGTTACAAAGAATAGCATGTATCAGATGATGCAGCCTCAAATTGACATAATTCTTTTTGAGATAATTTTCCCTCTTATGTGCTTCAACGATAACGACCAAAAGCTATGGGATGAAGACCCTCATGAATATGTTCGAAAGGGCTATGGTAAATCTAAAGTAGTCCTGTATTTGTATGATAATCATAATCATATGCCCTTTGAATTTTGTTTACTGCTTAATCTGATTCACTCATAATGTTATTTCTATGTTTGCAGATATTATTGAGGATTTGTACAGTCCTCGAACAGCTGCAATGGATTTCGTTAGTGAATTGGTTAGAAAGCGAGGGAAAGGCACCCTTCAGAAGTTCATTCATTTTATCGTTGACATATTTAGGAGGTAAATTTGACCTACCACCTTTTTATTCATTATCTGCATGGACCTTCAAATTGAAGATACACGTAACAGGTATGATGAGGCTTCTGCTGACCATAAGCCGTATCGCCAAAAAGATGGTGCTCTTCTCGCTATTGGAACGCTATGTGATAAATTGAAGCAAACTGACCCATATAAATCTGAGCTGGAGCGGATGCTGGTCCAACACGTCTTTCCTGAGTTCAGTAGTCCCGTTGGACATTTGCGTGCAAAGGTGTTCTGAATGCTCATTTATGGCTTATTTGTTACTGATGTAGATGTACCTATTCATTGTAAGAAAGTGTTGCTTACACTTTTTTTTATATATTCTTTGTTCATTTTGGTATGATGCTAATTCTTCACTGTTAGATAATGATTTACTTAAAGTTAGTTTACAGTGGAATATACAAAATCTTCAAGTTTTGCATATGCAGTACCAAATATTAAACTGCCATACTTCTTAGCAGCTTGCGAATTTGTAACTGTCACATGTAATGCACATCTTTAGTTGGATGAGGTGATTAAGATTCAGATTAGTTGTATTACTATCGGTTAGGTGCAACACTGCTGGTATCATTGCTACTAATTGATTGATTTTATGAATAGAATTACTAGCTGACCAGCATACACTATAGTCAAGAAAGTGTTTGATTTGGCACTCATTCTACATTAAGGTATTTATTTGGTCTATCAATCTTATAGGCAGCATGGGTAGCTGGGCAGTATGCCCATATCAACTTCTCAGACCCGGACAATTTTCGTAGAGCGATGCACTGTATTGTCTCTGGAATGCGTGATCCCGATCTTCCTGTGCGGGTTGATTCAGTTTTTGCACTTCGATCTTTCGTTGAAGCATGCAAAGGTATGCTTTATTTATCCGGTAATTTTCATTGTTACTAAAATTGTTGGCATCAGTGCAAAAATTGACTATAACTGTCCCTGCAGATCTAAACGAGATTCGTCCTATACTTCCTCAACTTCTTGATGGTATGAATATAGTATTCTTTGTCTTGCAAATCGATGTTTAGTTAATCTTCTGGCTCATCATGTATTCTGCAGAATTTTCGTTTAGTTAATCTTCTGGATTATCATGCATCCTGCAGAATTTTTTAAACTGATGAATGAAGTTGAGAACGAGGACCTTGTGTTCACCCTTGAAACCATTGTTGACAAATTTGGTGAAGAGATGGCACCTTATGCATTAGGATTGTGCCAGAATTTGGTTTGTTATTCCTTCTACAATTTAAGCATTCTGATAAGTTTTATTTGATTGTAGTACTTCACTTCTGAAATGTTTTCCTCCATATAAAACATGATATTGTTGATTTGATAGGCTGCTGCCTTCTGGAGATGTATGGCTAGTTCTGAAGCTGATGATGAAGCTGATGATTCTGGGGCTTTGGCAGCTGTTGGCTGCTTACGAGCAATCAGCACAATACTTGAGTCCATCAGCAGCCTTCCACATCTTTTGAACGAATTGAGCCCACGTTGCTGCCTATCATGCGTAGGATGTTGACATCTGATGGTCAAGGTACTGTCAGATATTTCTGTAGTTTAGATTTAGATTGTATATTTTGACTTAAATGCTTCTTTTGGATCATCCTTAATCGAGGAAACACCACAAAGTCACAAACGCATTTGAAATGAATGCAGGTTGATAGTTCTGGTACAAATAGAGTTATCTTTTTGATGAAACAGATAATGTTGATTGCATTGTGGAACTGTGTTGTAATTATTTATTTATTTACATGGATTCGCTACCACTAGTGATGGTGTAGTTGAGCTACAACTATAATTCTTTTGATTAGTGCTATTGAGAACGTATTTGCCATGATATCATGCATATCTTTGATCTGTTTCCTTTATGCCATCAATAATTTTGCTGTTAGTCTCAAACAGTTTTGTTCAGTGATTCAGTTATTACTTGCTACAAAAATGATTAGATCTACATTGTTAATTTCCTCCAAGTAATTTGATTGGCTCATGGAGCATCTTGTTTTTTTCGTTTTGAAAATTAGTTTTGAAGTTCGTTAGATATTTCAGTTAAACTATATTTACATGTGATCTGAACTACACTGGATGAATCCATCAAACCACAGGACGATAACAACAACAAGCCTTTGAATAACAAGCAAGTTGGGGTAGGCTAGAGATGAAACCCAAAGGAATTCGGTAAACTAGTCATGGTTCTGGCACGTGGATAGCTGATTTCAACGCTTCCCTGTCCATGGTCCGATTCTTAATGCTGGAGCAGCTGAAAATGAATTTATAAAGGCGGTGACTCTTAAACTGTGATTTAGCCGTTAGAGACTGACTGCTGCATTCTTACAGGATTTGAGTGTGTAGACTGATGTACTTTAAGTATATGTTTACTCTAAAATTGGAACAAGGTCACTTGCCTTTAAAAGTCTATTCTGGCTCTGGCTCAAAGAATTCTTTGGGCTAGAAGTACCCAGCTCCGAGAATTCCTTGTGCTAATGTTCTTTTCAAAATGCTCCTTTTCCACTTAAACTTCTTGAAGTCTCAAGTTGCTACTGTCCTTAATACTCACTTTGTATTTCTGTTCATTATGTATTATGATTTCTTGTCTTCTTTTGTCCATGCACTTAATGTCCCCAATTCCTTTGGCAGATGTTTATGAAGAAGTTCTTGAAATTGTCTCCTACATGACATTTTTCTCACCAACAATTTCACTCGACATGTGGAGCTTGTGGCCATTGATGATGGAGGCTCTTAATGATTGGGCTATTGATTTCTTTGAGAGTATGTAACTTCGTGCTATTAATTTCATTTGATCCTCTTAAGAAAGAAGTTTCTTCGTGTTATGTTAATTATCATTATGTGCCATTTCTTGTATTTGTTGTTTCCCCAGTTACGTTCTAGGCTTTTCGTATGCTTAGCAGTTTGCACATCATGATACATGCATTGGTTAATCTTCTCTACTGCAAACAACTGTTATTCTGTGAATGTAGGACTGACATAGACTGCAATGTTTTCATATATGTACAGTGCTGTTATTGGCAATTTGTACATTTTGCCTGGCATTTAGCAATATTACATAGATATCATGTTTACATTTCGAGTTTACATAGAGATTCGCTTCTGTTGGAGCATGGAAACTGGTGGGTGTAGTCTATTATAATGTTCACTGAAACGTAGGTTCCGGTGTTGCTAAGCAGTCCAGTCCTGAACCTTGAAGCTGTTGTCTATGGTTTTTAACAGCCGAAAATGCTGTGGTTAAGTTGTCCATGGTACCTGGAAGCTTTTAATATTATAATTGTCCCTGGTACCGAGCCACAAAAGACTTGCATGCCATGTAAATAGTGTATTCTGCACTATTGTCCGTAGCCTAGTGGTTGCAGTGACCTTAGTAACAGCCTAGGTCCTGGGTTCCACTTCCCATCCCTGTCGGAGCGAATTGAAACATGCCTGGGTAAGGACCCCTCAATCATTTTCCGAGTTATACGCATAACCACTATGGTTGCCTTCAAAGATGTGCATGTGGCAGCCAGCCTTCAGTGCCTTTTCCCGACTGCTTCTTAGTGCAAAGCTGTGGGGGCAACCTTTCCCCACCAGCCAAGCTTTTTTTTTAAAAAAAATTATTATAAGTGCTTTTCATGTTTAGTTGGCTTTCTGCAGTTTTGCCTTAGTTATTTTATACCTCTCCAACAGATATTCTTGTTCCATTGGACAACTACATTTCCCGGGGAACAGCTCATTTTCTGGCATGCAAAGACCCTGATTATCAGCAAAGCCTGTGGAACACACTATCATCTGTAAGTGTGGTTTAGATTGGTTGTCTCGCATTTTTTTTAATGCTATGGTGTTTCGAATGGTCCTAGCATTAATATGAAATCCAATGCTTGTAGATTATGAGGGATGAAAACATGGAAGATTCTGATATTGAGCCTGCTCCCAAGCTCATTGAAGTGGTTTTTCAGAATTGCAAAGGCAGTGTAGACCGGTGGGTCGAGCCTTACCTCATGCTTACTATTGATCGATTGCGTAGAACACAGAAGCCATATTTGAAATGCCTCCTCGTAAAAGTGGTAAGATGCAAAATGAACAGCACCCTGTTTTATTTTCCATCTCACTTATCTTCTGTTCGGTTGCTATGAGCACCAAAAGGATGTTTGAAAGGTCTTGTACAAGATGTAAGATAGCCGTGTATGCCTTTTATTATACCAGCATATCGTTTTCAATATGAGCAAGAGATTGACATGTTAATTACATCATACTATACTCAAAATTTTTAGCTAGTGCCAAAATATGAAATTCGAAGGGACAAAAGTAAGTATATTGCAAGCTAGCTATAAAAGAAGAAGAATCCTATATACTAACATTTTAGGAATGACATGATGCAAGGAATCACTATGGATTGACCTTTATGTGCTCTGTTCTGTATTTATATCTAAGAATCGTCATGTGGTACCTGCAGATTGCTAATGCGCTCTACTACAATCCTTTGCTGACTCTTGAAACTTTACAAAAGCTTGGGGTTGCAGCCGACTTTTTCACCCATTGGTTTGCTATGCTACAAGAAGTTAAAAAGAGTGGTGCACGCACCAATTTCAAGCGGTATGCATATCTATTCTGTTAAGTTCTACTTGTCTTCTTGTTACTTATCGTAGATTATGAGTTATTTATGTTGCCTTATTTGCAGAGAGCATGACAAGAAAGTTTGTTGCTTGGGATTGACCTCACTTATTGGGCTTCCAGCAGATAAGATTCCGGCAGATGCTTTGGATAGGATATTTAAAGCAACACTTGAGCTGCTTGTCGCTTACAAAGATCAAGTTGCAGGTGGAGTTTCCGTACTTATGTTGCATTTTATTTTTTTCAGCATACTTCTGTTTTCCGAAAAAGCATTGTTGTTGAGCAATGCTCATGTAGGCCCCTCTCTGACCCACAGTGCACACATTTTAAAAGAATAATTCATGTGTTAAACTGGCATGTTATATTTTTGGTTGAGCTCTGTTAGATTATTTCTTTATCTTTTTATCAATGAACATGTTATCTGCACTTTTTTGGACTCTGCTCTATATCCAAGCTTGTAATTTTGATGGTGCCATTATTTCCCTGGTCAATACACAGAATCTAAGAAGCAAAGTGAGGAGGCTGGTGATGATATGGATGGCTTTGATGCTGATGAAGAGGATGATGAGGAAGTTGACTCCGATAAGGAGATGGGTCTGGACGATGAAGATGGGGATGAAGTAAGCAGTCTTCATCTTCAGAAATTGGCAGCAGAGGTCTGTTTTATTATTCTATTTTTTTGGCAATCTTAGACTGCTAAATGCCACTACACCGTGCTTTACATTGCTTTTATAAATCATTTATCAAACTGTCAGTTATTGTATATTTTAAGCTCTATCTTCTTTTTATGTGTTCAGACTGTTAAAATTCATCGTCGCTGTCTGAAACGATAGATCTGACTCTACTTTTTGATATTCCTTCTATGCAGGCTAGAGGCTTCCAGCCAGCTGATGAGGATGATGACTCAGATGATGATTTCAGCGATGATGAGGAGCTAACATCGCCAATTGATGAGGTGGACCCATTCATTTTCTTTGTTGAAAGAGTCCAAGGTAAACAGTAGTTGTTGAAATATCTTGAGATGAAAACATCTGTTCAAGTGCCTCATGAGTTGCCCATCGTTTGCTACAGGTTTGCAAGCATCTGATCCTGCTAGGTTTCAGAACCTTATGCAGACCTTGGATTTCCGCTATCAAGCACTTGCTAGTGGCATTGCTCAACATGCTGAGGAAAGAAAAGTTGAAATTGAGAAAGAAAAAGCAGAAAAGGCAAATGCACAGTGATGATACATAAATCAAGGCGGTTGCCTTTGATCGTGTTGCATTTTTCCGGTATAGCATGTGATTGGCAATTTCCCATGATGTACCGGTCGCAGGAAACTAGTTTTGCAGCCTTAGCCAACCTTTTATGGTAGGACATTTGGGCTGGCAAAATTTGCATCCTTGCGGGAGTGGCCGATGTGGATAATCTATCACCGGTCGTCAGTGGCCCATCGTTTGGGTCTTGTTGGTGCAAGCGTGGCACCAAGAAAGTTTGTCATGCAGTGAGGGCCAGTTTGTCGTTCTGTGGGGCCACTATTCTTTTTGGAGGGGCTTACAGCAGCATTTGTTGGAGAAGCCTGGTTGTGGGGTGCATTCTCCAGGACATCAAGTTTTAGGAAATGTGGGCGTAGATTGTATATGGCGTGGGTTGTTTAGGCATTATACTTTTGTGGGGTGGCTCAAGGAGGGGCTGTCATATAGTATGTTTTTGGTTTCTTCTTCTGGAAAGAGGTGACTTATATTTGTCTTTGTTCATTTATTTGAAAAGGAAAAAAACAAAATTGGTTAGTTCTGCGGTGCAGAATAACCTCGATAAGCATTTGTTATCCATTAGTGTTGTGAAATGTTATGTTAGAAATGGGTGCCTGGTACTCATGCCTGGCTTGTTACCCCGTTCAGGACTATCTGAACTGTGAATAAATTTGTTTGCATCTGGATGAACTGCATTCGTTTTCCTGCGCTCTGTGTCTACATAACAAGCAGAGGAGCGTTATATGTCGTTTGATAGATTGTGAGATTCCCAAATTGTGCCACTGAAGGTACGTGCACCAGAGGCGGAGGTCACTGTTGTACCTTGTACGCTACGCTGAGCTTAATATGAGAAGTATGGAGACGATGGTCTCTATCCTTTCAACGTCAGATTTACCCGGTGTACCTTATGCTCTGGTAGGAAGCTTTGGTAGTGCCGGAAGCAAGTTGGTTTTGCATGCTACTGTATATCGTGTCATGCACCGGGCCTTTGCAGGTTTGTTGGGAATACGTGCTCTGCGTAAGGAATGGTGAAAGAACAGTCATCACAGCTCGGGTGCGCATAAAGGAAAAGTAGAATTATTCGATACAAGGCGTCCAAGTCAGCCCGCCCCTCAATTATTCGATACCCAGCCTAGCCTATAAAGGAAAAGTAGAATTTGCCAATACATAGATCGGACCCTGTCGCCGTCGCTGTGTAGTACGCATACCGAGCGCACTGTGTTGTGACGAGTTGCCCCGCGATGATCACATTCCGACAGCTAGCGCTGCGTGTCGCCATTGCATACGCCCATACATATATAGCTTCCTGTAGCACGGACATGGACATCTTCTTTTCATGGACTGGTGGCGCGAGAGCTAGCTGCATGCATGACCGGGCGGCGAGATGGACGGAGACTCGACCGACGACGACCCGACGGTGGTGGTGGGGTTGCCGGACGGCGACGTGCCTGACGTAACCAGCTATGTGCATGCCGGGGGCCACGAGATAAATGGATCACGCGTGAGATAAATGGATCACGCGTGACATGAGGCAGCTGCCTGCCAATCGATCGAGACGCCGGCGTCAGCTAGCGGCGGCGATTCCCACGACCCGATCGAGAGGTCTTCTTCCCGCCCACCGGCCGGCGACTGCACGGTTACTATTTTTGTCCATGCGCGGCGGCCTACACATGCGACGGCGGGCAGTAGCCCTGAAGTCTTTGCTTCAAGCCAGCACAGTAGTACTCTGCTGTTCATCTCGATTCACTTGCTTGTTTGACAGTGTAATTAATTGCCAGGCGTCGCTGCAGTCCCATCTGTTCCCTCAATTTTTTTTGCCTTGACAAGTCGCACATGCATGATGCATGCATGTGGCTGGCCTCCCTTTTTTGGTGAATTTCTGGACTAGAAGCAGTAATGCTTGTACAGCGCATGCACCGAACTTGTAACAGCAGTTTAGTCGAGTAGAACGACGCCTAGCATTGCACAAATCCTGTATGTATAGAGCACGGTCACCGAATAAATGGCAGGTCATATATATGCATGGTATAGTGCACGCTATTAAGGCCATGCTTGTTAAGATGGAAAAGTATAGACAATTCACTTATGATTCAATACTTCTTCCTCTCATCTGTAGGATCTCTCATACTTCAGTCATGGAACATGAGGGGGTGCAATGTATTTTAATAAATTGTTGCTATTAGGATTGAAACTCGAGACATCGATCTAGCCCTAGTACATTATAATAAGATACTACGTACCATACACCAATAAATTGCACATTTGCACCCAGAAACCTAAACTGACAGAAAAATATCAGCAAATCACTTACATTCGGAAGGTTTCAGTTCTTCTGATTGTTGCTCTTCGTTTATTTCCACCACCTGCTCCTAGCTTTGGCCCTAGTTACTACTGAAATGTTTCGTCCTTGAAAGGTCCTTGAGGGGCTGAATACGTTACTTTCATTGTGTGCAACCCATAAACTCTTCTTATATGAAAGTATACCTCATCGTTGGGGGCAGATTGTACGCTGCTCAACAAAATTGGCACATCTTTCAGTAGAAACCATCAAATCTGGTGCCATTTAATTCATTGGAAGCTTCACTTCGTTCTCTTTCCAAATATCATGTTTATAGGACTTGTAATTCACTGAACACCTCGGCCTAACATGTGAAACATGATTAATCTCAGCTTCATCTTTGTTGTAGCTGATAGGGATATCCACATCATTCTCCCCCTCTTCAAAATGATTCTGCGGTGTTCCGGATATTTAAATACCCGAAACTACGTGTTTACATCGTACTTGTCCCAGAATCAACCGCAAGCATACACGTAAGCAATCGATATCACATACACATACAACAAAATCCTTATTTATTTTACATCTCACATTCAAACATCACAACTTAATTATACATACTTCTAGCCGACCGGCTAAATAAAAGTTCAGAGGGGCAAATAAACTCCAGAAGAAACTCGCAGCGTCTAGTGGTTATTGCCCAAGACTCCACAGGCGAACAACCTAGATGAACCTTGATCGATCCACCGGAATTATCATCAAAGCTCGATGCGTAAAAGCCCATGCCCGGCGGATTTTCATACGAATCATCTTCTTCTTCTGATCAACATATTTAGCAAGGGTGAGTATATTGGTACTCAGCAAGACTTTATGTGTATGACAAAGTGATTAAATGTAAATATTAACGAAGGGAAGGAATTGGGTTTCTAAGTAAATACTATAAATAAATCTAAATGAAAGTTACTAAAGTGAAGGTAACATAATAGTGGAAGATCGCATAAATGAATAAGCACATACATATTCCATATAAATGAGATATCATTAACGTGCAAAAACTAAGCAATTAAACAATTGTCAATAAACATAAACAAAATTCATATCATTAAACAAAATTCCCATCATTAAGGAGATTGAGACCGCAAGCACGGCTATTCGAATAGATTTATTTACTCTGCAGAGTTTGTACGCTGTGCCCATAGGTTGTGAGTGACCGTCTAGCACCGTGCACTCACGAAGTGTGCACATCGGTATCACACATGACGTTTCCAATAATTGTTTGCTAATCTTGCCTTCTCTAAATTGTAGAAATCCCTCTGAACCTGACCACTAATATCCCAGAGGTGCAATTTATCCCTCCTTCAAACATGGACAATTAGGCAGGAAAAGGGTACAAATTATTGTATTGGTAAACCTTAAATCCAAAACCGTAGTAATGGAGGTCCCTCTGAATAAATACCAAATCGGGTAAAATATCCATACATTCCCTACTTCTAGAAGGCAAGATAACATTCAATTAAATACTTAGCCATGATTGTCCCATACCAGCACCTATGGTCGCACGAAAATTCCTTAAATCAAGTCATAGAGTACCGGTCCTTATGTGATGTGGCGGGTCTCCAATTATTTCAACAATATTATCAAAAATACTATGACATAACCCGCCATCATCTAAAATATTCATGATTCATAAATAAACTTATCCAACAATATGATTCCCAAGTTTTAGGATTTTGCATGTGCTTAAACCAATATACAATTTTGGGGAGGAGTTACTAAATCAGTATTTTAGTAATGGTAATATTTATTATATTCCTAAAATAGGTTTCCATCATGTAAATTCCCAATTTAAAGGTTTCACTACAAAGGAGATAAATGGATGGCCGTAGGGTTTTAGTAAAAGGGGTTATCATGTTTTCCCGGGATAATTTTATGGACACTATTAATGCACAATTTATTCCTAGTCATTATGCAAAACATTCATCACAATTATGGGGTCAAAATGATCAAGGGGGTGCTTGCCTTGCTGCTGGTCTTGTTCCAACTCTTGGTCTTCGTAGTTCGGATCCTCGGATTCTTGTTCCTCTACATAACCACCATAGTTCGAATCGTCTACACGTTAAAATAAATAATATCCAAATAAATACCAAATAAATCCAAATTTAAAACCAACTGAAAATGATGCATATTTCTGCATGTATGCATGAAGCATGATATTTAGATGAACTACGCAACTTAAATCACTCGATTCGGAGGTCATATGACGGTTCTACACGCATTCAAAGTTATATCGGAAAATAAATCAAAATCGTTTACGTTTAATCCAAAAATGATCAAACTCTTTCTAACTGAAGCGTGAGACTAACATATCGATCTTTTTCAGCCTAGCATACCTCTAGGGTTGATGAAGCCATATTCACCTAGACAAGATTTTAATTCATTAATTTCCTAAAGAAAATACATATGATGTGTGTGACAAGCAAATCTATCTAAGTAAATGGAACATAGTATTTTTTTATTTCCACTAGAATAGTACCATCAGTGGCTTGCAAAGTAGAAAACTAAGTATTTCATCCATAGTGATTGCATGCATATCTATTAAGCAAACAACAATTTAATTTCTTATAAAGAAACAAATGATTTTCTATGAAATAAAGCAACTCTACACTTATTTCTTTTCATTTTCCTATCACCAATTATGTGACTACAGTGGAGTGGATAGATTCTAAAAAGTTCAAAAAGTAATTTAATCTTATTTATATATATATATATATAAATAAATTTCCTTAATCAATTATTTCTTAAACAAAGCATAAAGCTAACCTATTTGTTACTAGGAATTTTTCCTAAACTCATATATCATATTTTTACATAAGAAGAAGCCTAAAAACATAAGGAATTTTTCTAGCTATTTTTCCAAACTTTTCCTCACTATTCTTCCATCTATTTCATGCTAAAAACGTTTAAACCAAAACTGGCCAATCGTAGCGCGCCACGTCTCGGCTTAGGAGTGATTTGATTCAAATTAATGCGTGCACAGTAATCGCGGCGGCTGGACAGCTCGCCGGCGACGAACTACGGCTTGGTAACGTTGATGGTGCACGCCAAAAGACGCGCGAGCTTGTTGGCGCTTTCTACGTACCCATTTTATATGACAAATATGGTGTTTTTAATACTTTATTATGTCATTATTGCTAACAATTAACCCTATTATTATATATATTCGTAGTTTCTGTGTATTTGGAAGGATTTACAGAGAATAGGTGAAAATAGGGAGACTGCGAATAAAGAGCTACCGGAGGCCCGAGGAACGAAGAATTTGGAGGCCGTGCCGATCGGCACAGTCTTTGTGCCGACCGGCACCACCAGGGTTAAGCCCAAACACGAAGCCCCCTCGGAGAAGATGAAGCTCAGAAGAAATATCAGGGTCGGAGTCGGTGAAATCCAGCCCACAATCAAGAGGAACTATAAAGATAAGATCTTGGTCGCGAAACAAAAGGGGAAGCGAACAGATAGAAGTTTTGGACCTAGGTTGAAGGTTGTGGCGGCGAAGACGGCGGTCACCGATCATCACCACCAAAAAAGAAGATCGTGCCGATCGGCACACTGCCGTGCCGATCGGCACTTGTGCATCCACTCCAAAATCCCGTGTTCTATTGTAACCATGTTCATGTGTTGCAGTATGATGCGTGAGTAGATCTCATATTCTCTCCGTGGCGAGGGAGATCTGGTTCTGTAACTCTCTCACTTACAATACTCTTTTGATGCGTTCAGTCTATGTGATGCGTTTATTCCGTATCTGATCAATACATGAATTCGTTAGTGTAACTGCCCGGACGGTTATGCTATCGATTATCACATAGTGCAAGAAACCAGTGGGGAGCTATTAACCCTTGTCGTGACAGGATCGGGGCGAACGAAACCACCATGTCTTGTAGAATACTAAACTTATCAATTGAACAATAATCCGAGTTGCATGCCAGTATCCCAAACCATAGGAGAGAATCCCTTTTATAACCTTGTTACAACCGCAGGCTCTTTCACCTCTAGTTGTTAATCATCCTTTTCACATACACCTTTGCTATATTAATTTAGTAGTTTAAATAATAGTTCAAGTCCCGCTTGTTCTCTGTGGTTCGATATTAAACCTTGGAATGCTCTAAGGGAAAGTGCTACAACTGTACACCGTCCACTTGCGGTATATAAGTTAGGTGCGTACAAACGACCAACAGAGCTCAAGATCTACACTCCGGTGGTCGCCTCACCGACGGTGATGCCCTGTAGCGGCGGCACGGTGGTGACCTAGGCGGCGCGGCGGCAAAGCTATGGCGACTTGCGCGGAAACGAGCACGGCGACGTCGACCTCACGCTTATCTAGCATCTACAAGCAGCGAGGTAGCTTACCAAACAAGGGGTGCAGGCTGCGGTGGCCGGAGTCGTCGACTTGCCGGACGGCGGCGGCGGAACAGGGGAAAGATGGACGAAGTGACCCTTCCGCCTAGAAATCAAGATAATGGTCAGAGGGGAATGCAATAAGCATCTTGTGGAGATTCCAAAAGTACTCAAACTCAACGGGGGCTCACCGGAGTAGCTCAATTTCCGGCAATGGCGGCGGCGGTGGATTTTGGAGAAAACCAAAATTCCGCGTTGCTCTCTCCACTTCTCTCGCCCAAGGCTGCTCGGGAAGCTTGGAGAGGGTCAAGGAATGTGCACAGAGAAGCGTCCCGAGCTTTTGTACTCGTTTTGAGGCGGTTTGCCGTGAGGACGCGCTGACGCGCACTGCACCCTCGGTGGCGAAAGGAGAATGGAGGAGGAGAGGAGGCTCCGGATCGTGAGCGTGCCCGCGGAGAGCTGCACGAGGCTCTGTGGCACGCGTGGCAACCATCGGCGGCTTGCGCCAGTGGAAGAACAGGGAGGAACAGAGGGGCGGCGCCGCGGCGGCAAATGGCGGTGCGCGGCGTGTGGCGCGGAAGCTGCGCGACGGCAATTTTTCGTCGCTCCGAGGTCAGCGCGGGCACAGGCCACGGCATGGGCGCGCGCGAGGTGGCAGAGGCGCGTGGGAGAGGCACGAGGCGAGGGGGACGCCGTCCGCGACGTCGGCGGCGCGCATCGCGGCGCGGCATGTCGCGCCGCGTGTGAACAGAGGAAGGAGAAGGGGGTGCGGGCCGGCGTGGGCTGACGTGGGCTGGACTGGGCCGAAGTGGGCTGGTGCTACTGTTGGAGAAATGGGTTGAGCCCAAATAACCTATTTACTGTTTTTCGAATTTTTCAAATAGGCTGACAAGTTCACGAATTTTTACTTAGTCTAAAGATCTCTAAAATTTCTGAAAATTTCATAGTAAATAGTACGCTGTATATTACACCTATGGTGAATTTTTGGGAATTTTTGGCCGAACCAATTTCCCACGAAAAATCGGGAAAGATCCTGCATGCATATGGATGATATGTATGCATGAATTTGAAAATTCAAAAGAGCTCGAATTTGAAGTTCAAACATAACCCAACTTTATTTAGGGTTTATATACATCATTTTAAGGCTTCTAATTTTGGGATGTGACAGATTCGTCCTCGAATCAGGCTCTATAGCCCGCATCATGAAATGTACTCGAATTCAAAAGGGTGTTTGGCTCCAACCAATATGATGAAGCTATTAGCTTAGTGCAGCATGCTCACATTACATGATGAAAATGTTGCATTTTTATCCTTGATTTGCCTTTTAGTTGCGATTTTACTTTTTCTTTTTTCAACGTTCAGATATTTACCCTCAGTAGGAGTAAAGTCACGCTTTAATTTGAAAACCAGAAGCTCAATTCAGGCCCGTGAGAAATGACAAAAGCACGGAAGTAACCGCCGCATCTAGCGCCCTGTTCGGCTGGGCTGGTCGGCTGGGCTTGTGACCGTTACTCACATATTCACTGTAGCAACAGTGCAAACCAGCCTCCAGCCCAGCCAAAAACGAGCAACCGAACAGGCTGTAGGACCCATCTCACATGGAAACCAACAGAGCTAGCCAGGGTTGGGGTCTCGATATCATAATATTGCATGCAATATAAGCGTGCGTACATAATTTCACGCATGGCTCCAAGCTATAGCTAGCCCCTCTGTTCATCACTAGTACTGCCCGCATGCTGATGTGAACTGTCCGTGCAGTGAACAGAGCACAGTGGGGTCGATAATGTACTGTTGCCACTAGCAGGCGATCTAGACACGTGTTTCTCGTTCACAAAACACGTGAGGCACACATAGGCATTGGCATGCATTATTGACCTAAGAGATGCAAACAAACTTTGAGCTACCTTTGTTAATCCTCTTTTGTGCCCTGCAAATAAAAAAAAAATCCTCTTTTGTGGACTTCTTTGGAGCGCTTCAGGTGTGGAGTTGGACACACGATTTTATTGTTACTGTCTTGTCCTTATTAGGATTGTAGGGTATGCAAGGTCAAAAATTAAAGCGCTGCTCTAGATCTGTCTCCAAATTGAAGCAGAAACTGCAGTACCTTGACAAGCTAGCCATTTTGGATGGCTGTGACAACACAGGAGGCTGGGATGGCCTACATTGCAACCAATGCCAACGGAAGCTTGAAACTTGCACAACACCAGTTGAATTATTGTCTCTGTCCTTTGCCAATTGTCATGTGCGATCGAGCATCTATTTAAAGAGGAGGAGGGATCCAGGAGCAACCCAAGTCTCAGTGCTAGCACTGGAGCAGATAGAAGGATGGAGATATGAGGGAGCTAGCTGCCTAGATAGAGAGGAAATGTTCCAGTGTTTGTCGGTAATATGGAGAGAGCGAGAGAGAGAAGTTCATCAAGGGCCAATGGAAGAAGAGAGAGAGTACAGCCTTGCCTCGACCTCATCGGTGCCTCTTCTGTATGTCCAGTTAATCGAGTGTGACGAAGGCTGTACCCTCTCTCTTCTTCTCTTGGCTTCTTGATGCGAAGTTGAATGCAAATGTCTTGTAGGAAATGAAAGGTTTCAGATCTTGTGCCTGTCCAGGAACCCTAAAGCTTCGGTTAGTTTCCTTGTTCTTGTGATTCCAAGCGCTCATAACACAGGCCTCGTAAGCCTAATCAGGACTTAATTAGGACAGTGAATGCAAAACTGTCCAATTTAGTCAAATATTTGTTACTTGACTTCGCAAAAGAAAAGACACTTGTATATACAGTTAGCAGTGTATGCACCAATCAGCTGTGTTTGTGTCACTAATGTCGATTCATTCTGTCTGTCAACCTAGTAATACTTGAATCTCTAGATGGTCACAACTAGGGGAAATGATTCTTAGGTGATTCATCAGCATCCTGCAAACTCTTTTAAGGCTGCACCAAAGGTTTCACCGCATGCACTCGCACTCCATTTCATGTTCAAATCTAACAACATTTTTGAGTCTTGTGTAATGGATGAAATCTGTGTTTGGACACAAGAAACAATTGTTGTTGTTGCCAAGTTATCTCCTTAATTTAATACATTAAGCATGCCGATATTTTTCTTCCTTTTTTTCACTATACATTCACTCGACATACGTTCATTAGGTTTTCATTAAACGAAATAAGAAATCTAATATCATCTGCCATGATATGAGGTTAAACTTTGTTCATTAGTTTTCTTATATTCGTTTTGAGTGGTATGATTAAACTTTATCTCAATGATTCCTCTAACCAATATCTTTTATTTCTTTTGTTTTCTTATATTTGACTATTGAGCAGCAACTTTTGGCGAATTCAACTGAAATTCATGTCAAAGATATTATTGATCTTTCATTCAGATTTGAATTATGTAGATTGTGTCAATTCAGACATTCCACTAAGAACCTCACAATAAAAGAATGGAATGATAAGTAACATACATGTCATTCGGAACCAATCAATTCATATGTCAATTTTATCTATTTGGGGTGATAGAAATTGCATTGCAAATTGTAAAGTATGCTTGGATAACATTTTAAAGAGATATATAAAATACTACAGAGGAAAAAAAACCAAATAGTAGCCAATAGCTATGTGTGCTAGAGAACATCACATATATATAGTCATGTCTAAAGTATGAGGGAGTAAGCCCAGACCTATATATAATGGAGCTTGAGTCTCCATTATAAAAGTTTGATTTTGGGCATGTTAGTGCTCAAGACAAACATGTATTTATTTGGTCAGCCACCATCCAAAAAGAGTTGACCGACTTTTTTTTATTCCACATGGAATGGAGCTGAGCTTGTCTCGGTTGATTAGCAGGTGGAGGCGTGTGGATGTGCACCCCCAGCCACCTTTTGAATCCCCCTATACTCGAATGTTAGTGTCGATCTTGGTCGCTATTTTTTTCTTAATGTAAAACTACCTAGGTCCTCTAGATAAGATATTTCTTTTTTTATTCGTCATGGAATTCTATGCAGATAGTTGAGCGAATTTGTAACTTGTTTTCGGCGATACATCATATATACTGCCTGATAGTGGTAAAGTACCTTAGCTATTAAAGTAGTCCTTTTTTGGTCCATATCCGCTGAAAATAGGTTAGAAGTTGGAAATGTAAAATTCCATCAAATTTCCAAAAAATCTGAAATTTTTAGCATACATTTATGGTTATAATTGCAACTCCAAACTCTACATCGTTTGCTTATGTACGAAAAATGTTAAATGTGGAGGTTAGATGCACTACAGGACAAAATAAACTAGTTAACTAATATTTTTACATCCAGACAGAATCTTCTAGCCTATTTTGCGTCAACTATTGCGTCATGTTAAAAAAAATTCCATAAAATCAATGCAAATTTGTGCCAGTGTGACACTAGTTACCGACTCTTCTGGCATTTTTTTCCTTCAATCACACGTACTAATTATATGGTATCTGCTATATGTACGTAGTCCTTCAAAGAAATAGGATACTTTTTCTCGATATATGTTTTTACTTGATATATATGCTCTTCTTCTTTCATCATACCTACACTGGTGAACGGCTAACTATAGAGTGCTGGTTAATTAGACATACAAAGCCTTCATTGATATATGTTCTAATTAATTGTCTGTAGACCTACCGGCAGGTAGCCAGGCCAGCGAAGGTTCCATGGTGTTTGTGCTGTAGGTGATGCTGCAAGAGAGACACCAATGGCATCCCAGAACGCTCGGAAGAAAGAGCAGCCAAAGAGAATATGATCAGTATCTTTGCTCCCAGAGTTGCAAACTGCACAGATATCAGTGTCAACAATGTGTTTTTGAAGCAGGTTGCTCCTGCACTGAACTCTCTCCCTTTGTACCATGAGCCAACCAAAGAACTGAACTTTTCGGAGGGGCTTTGTTTTTCCACTCAAATTTGTCGAAGGTACACCCAGGGTCCGTGACCGACATGATCAACTTGTAGAGTGCAGATGAACCCAGAGTTCCATCAGCCGCTAGCAGCTCACTACGGCGTACATGATCGATGCGACGATGCATTTGCTCCAGCTCTGTCGCCGCTGCCCGTCTAGTCCAGCTTTGCAAGGTTTGCTGGACAGAAGCTGATCTAGCAGTGCAATGGCTGGCCAATGCTGGAATAGGTCCACAAGTCTCCCATCCTGTAACCAGAGTTCATCCCAAAAGGAGCTTGTCTTTCCATTACCAATGGCGACTGTGGTAATAGCTTGGTAAACCGGCAGTAGTTTTCGAAGGCTTCCCAGTGAGTAGGGTCACGGATCTGTCTCCAGTCATGGATGAAATGTCTGAATTTTCATTAACCCAAGCAGCCCACGATGGTTCAGCAGGTGTGTGCAGCTATCTAGATCAGCAACACCTGAGAATGACCCCTGAATCATCGCATTATCAGCTCATTCACATGCATGTTATATCAGTCTCCATTAACACCCTGTACACCTATGTAACAGTCATATATTTTTTAAATAGAGATACATCTTGGGCATTGACATATCACGTCGTTCTGTATTGTTACATTTCTTGCTTTGACACAGTCGTTCTCTTGTAGTATTGTGCACATTGCCATTTACATATATATGCACCAACGATGTATCTCTTTTGATATTCACTGTATTTGTGCGTTCATAGTATCTGTTAGAGAGAGAAGTTTCTATACATATACCTGATTAGTGGATCCTTTGTACTATCTCACAAATTAAGCCGATCTTTTATTCGTAGTTATAGAGACGTAGTGTTTGTTACACAAAGCTGATTATGTGCATTTTCTGGGCCTGACCCCGTGATGGAGGATCATGAAGGTGGGCCGTATGGGCCAGTGTTTCGTGGGCTAGCGTTCATCCTGCCCATCATCAGGTGTTCATTTTTCCCTCTCTTTTTTCGTTTATTTATTTCGCGGGTGCTAGCTTGATTTTGCGCCAATGTTGTAGTCGCTTATTATGTTACTAGCTTGCTTGGAGCATCCAAGGTCACAAGATTTACCATTATATTCGCATCAAATGAGTAGGGCAAAATTTTGGACGAACACCGGCTTAACATACAAATGGTACTCGATCACTAGGCCAACATTGACGATCATGGTGCCCTAAAAAAAAAACATAGACGATCATGGTTACCGTTTTCTCCGTGTGCTGCTGAGTTGGATGGTCACAATTCACAAATACATGTTGTTCTTTGGAAACAACACGAGTTAACATATCCTTTCTTTCATCTTATTTAAATTACCAAGTTGTCTTTACTAATTACTACCCTTGGCTGGCGGATCCTTCTCTTGGCGAGGGTGGCTGGCCGCCGGATCTATGTAATCAATCATGGAGAAGAGTGATCCACACACAATTGCGCACACTGGAACAATTTGAGCCTCTCGTCGGACGCTTGTTGACAAAAACGTCCAGCTCTGATGTCCGTACCTTGGATATTTCTCCTTGACGCACTTTCTAAAAAAAGGAAGAGATATTCTTCTTGACACAGTCTCGGCGCTTGAAAAATGGTTTCGTGCTTGACAAATGACAGATGGTGATCGTCCGTGTCAAATTAACTATCACCTTCCGATCATCCGGATGGCTGCTATACCCGCCTGCCCGTGTCCCGTCCGTGTTATGCTGGACCGCCCGCCGGCCGGTGATCGACTCGAACATGGCACATATAGCTGTCAGCGTCCTGGGCCGTTTGACCCAGGGCGCATGATGCATAGGTCCATCAGAGATAGGGTATCTGCACGAAAGAGAAAAAGAAAAAAACGAGAACGACTAGATTGTAAGTAGCTAGTACGCGTTATAGGCTTTGATTTCAGCTTTTTTTTATGTGTCATTGACTGTCATCAACCAAACTCTTCATGAGAGAGAGCGAAATAGTATACGGTGCTAGCAGTATTTCAGTCAAGTCGTACTTGAGTCCACAAGGCTACCGTGTAGTCAGCGAATTTGATTAGGAGTCGCCGTCCCAGGTTGCCACCTGCCTCATCTCCAGGGAAACCAACGAGAAGCACCTCTGCAAGCCTGGTCTAAGTGCCCATCCATCGAAGGCACATGATCCATGGTCAACAGGTCTTGCCTGCACGATCACATGACTTCAGTCTGACGGAGCATCTAATAATCTTCCGTTCAAGAATCTTGCTGTGCGCTAGCTAAACCCCTTCATTCGGTTCATGTCACACGGCTCCATATTAGCAGTGCAGGTGTGTGCCCATGACACTGTTAATAGATGCTTGTGAATGATTGCGTCTCACACTTACGCGCCCAGCTAGCTTTCTGATAACAAAGCTCCGTCCTTTCGTTTTCAGTAAACATTCCGCGCGTGGAGCTAAAAATCAGCTGAAGCGTTTGTCACTTGAGGACAGGTTCCGTTGCTCTGCTTGACCAGCTAGGTAAGCATCTCCGCTTCTTCCCAGCGTTCATACAACTGTGTTCCCTCAAAGTCCAACACGGATCATATTGGGCGTGTTCGGCTGGAGGAAAAGCAGCCGCTGCTGCTGCCAGCCCTCTCACTGTTGTTACAGTGCGCGTTTCCTCCGCTACAGTATTCCCTCTCAAAAAAACTGCAACTGCAACTGCAACTGTAACTGCAACCTCCAACCGAACAGGCTGATTGGGACAAAGACATCCACTACTGTCCCAAGGAAGAAACATAATCTATTTTTCACCGCTAGCGTTTGTGCGTTTGCGGAGGTTGTACATTACCAGTCGACAACTAGTTAGTTTAGCTAATTATTATTTTTTGACCGCTCATGCATTGGAACGGTATACGGACTAGAACGTACGTAGTAGACCTTTGACTGCGGTGCCATGTTTGTTTTGTTCCTAGCTCCTTCCTACCTCGTGCCCTTTGATCCTATCGCCACACTACCAACCATGAATCCTGATCTCAACATGACCGTCTCGTGTTATGTTTCAAAGGAGTAGGACACATTCCCTTTTTCTTCCACCACGTCGGAAAAAAGTACTCTACATTTCGCTTTAGCTTCGGCACAAAATGTTAATTAATCTGCAAAAAAATATTTCCATCACGTCGGGCAAAAAAGTAGTACATTCGGCGCTTTAGCTTTGGCACAAAATGTTAATTAATTTGCCAAAAAAATATTTCCACCACGTCGGTATTGGAGCCGAAGCTAAAGGGTAATGTACTTCTGAAATTGCTGGCACCTGCAAAAGGCAGGATCCTTTTGTATTTCTGCGAAAAGAATATTTCGTCTCAAAGAGGAAAGATCATCCTCGATCCTTCAGAGGTATATGCAACTTATTAATGGTGTTTACTCAGAAGGTTTCGCCAATAGACCAAAAGGTTAATCTTGGAAGGTACTATTTTATGACAACTATCATGATTAAAGTCAAACTAAAAACCCATATATAAATAACCAGTGTACTAGCTACCACTTCTAGGTCACTAGCTATTCAGTTGCTCTTTAACAAATGGATTATCCTGTCAACTAGGGTGAATATTCTGGAGATACCAAAGTATTCTGCTGACTGGCATTAAATTTAAAAAGCTTGGAAAATTAGAATAGATTAAACTGAGCCAACACTATCTCACTTTTATGCAATTCATCAAATAAAAAAGAGTTTTATTTATTTTGTAGGTAAGGATATGTATCACACAGTTTAGATTAAGTACCCACAACTAGTATTCAAATTTATCGGCAACACAACATTGCCGTCGCGGATGTTTGTAAAACCACTTACGAGTATTTTTGGAATCTTTTTTTTTTTGGGCAAGGTATTTTTGGAACGTTGAAGACTCAGTCCACGACTGAACACATCATGTATCTATGTTTTGGAAAAGGTTTATATAGTTTAAGCTTGGCAGTTTGTTAGACAGAATACGCATCTTCATATGACTTAGTAGGATAGTGGTTTGCACGATGTGGATTGATTAATTGCAAGGCCTTGAAATTGTTGACCGGAGGGAGATAGTTTAGGTGTTGTTATTTATACCTCATCTAAAAACTTTGGCCACCGGCCACGTGTCGGCACTAGGGTGCACCAATGGGGGTAGAATTGAGCATGTTTGGTTGGTAGTTGTAATTTACCTCACTTTTTATGCTAGTCGTTGGTTCGCTACCGCAGTTTTCACAGCAGTTGTTGGTTCAGTACCACAGTTTTCGCGGGCTAAAGTATTTCAACCTATGAGCCCACCTGTCATAGATATATTTTCTTGTCAACAACACTATCATGAGTAAATTCTTCATAACACTTAACCAAGGTTTGAAAAGAGGTGCCCCAAAGTACGGTAATGGACAAACACGCCCTTGGTATATTTTGTTATAGACACTTGATACCAACTTATTCTTGGGCAATCATTTAGTCTCTTGGGTCAATCGAACCTTTTGTGGATCTAGATGGTTTGTTTGATCCAGCATACTAAGATAACAACTGAAATGCAGAGTAATACGATTTGTAGCCTAGTGGAACTCTTGAAAACGAAAAATAAACACTACTAGAATAGGCACTTGCAAGTACAGGCCGTAGGACAGGGCACGCGATCGAAGGAGGCATGTGGGCGCATGGCAGCGTTGAAGCGGTCGTCGTCGTCGGAGCTCAAAAGCAGCCGGCATCCAATGGCGCGTGGTCGTCTGATAAAAATCAAAGGCGGTCAACCCCGGTACCGTCCTGTTGTGTTGACCAACGCAACGACTTAAGGACGAACAGCAGCGGATCATGAGACGGGGCCCCCCGTGCCAGCCATCACCGCGACGGCAGAATCCACCGGACCGGACGCCGCTTTGGATGACCCGACCCCAAAGAGAAATGCCCCAAAGAGGCAGACGCGGCACCAGACAGGGAGAGGATCTCCTAGAGAGGCTCACCGGAAGTTGGGACTTGGAGATCATGGGTCAACTGGTTAGTTGGGTTGACAATGCCGCTTGAACTCAAAAGGATAGGTTAACTCCGAAGTTGTATACCAAACCATATTACAAAATTTAGCCGTTAGTGCGACCACAAATTGCTAGGATGGGTGAAGGTCTAACTGATATTCAAAGTTGTCGAGATATTGTAATCTTGAATTGCAAACCCCGGGGAAGTTGATGCAAGTATAGTGTCACCCTAGCTCGTTTCCTGCGCATGTAAAGCATTTCGTGCTATAAGTGCTTCGTATAGAAACCACATATCTTAATAACAAGATTAAAATTAAATCAGTATGCTGACATTGGGCGCGAAAGGGCTTGTAGCCTAGTGGTTACAAGAGTCCCAGTAGCACCTCAGGTGCTGGGTTTGACTCCTTTGTGAGAGCAAATTTTCTAGAATTTAACGGCGTTGTGCTTTCAGCGATAGGCGACGTGGCCAACAGCGAAGCGCCAGTGGTGACTTCGTCAATCTCGAGGATTTGCCGGCTCAATATTTGAAGATGCTTATACGGGTAGAGTTTGCGTATGTGCGTTCATAAGGGTGAGTATGCGTGCGTTGTGAGTGTCTGAGTTGTACTGTGTAATCAGAAAAAAAAAAGATACGCTGACATTGGTAGTACCATTTCCGACAGCTTGCATGATTAGATCAAGACAACACTAATAAGGGAACACGCATAATTAAACAAGTTCACCAGCCGTGTGCATGAACTGCTCACTGTTAACAAATTGGATCATCCTGCCAACCTGAGTGAATTAATATTCCAACCAAGCCAATATTAATATTGCAACGGCTCACACCAAAATCAAAGCTCGATCGATGACATAGAACAGGTTAAATTGGCTCGATATATACGGTCCCACTTTGTAATTAATCAATTATTGCTCATTTAACAATGCCTTAGAAGTAAGCTTAAGAGATTCATATCTAATATTTTAAACTTCGAGAGGAGCTGTCACCGATGCAGATCTTCAAAAAGTGACTTGTACTAGCGTTTAAGTCACTGTCAATGCTTGCAACGCCAACTCGACAGTACATCGAAACTGGCTTGCATGTAGCATGTACATTTGAATATGGATGTTGCTTATACGGATTACGCATCTTCATCTCGATCATCTGAGAAAGTATCTTCACGTACCTTAATTAATCTGATCATGGGTCGCACGTCCTCGGCTAACTAATAAGAAGGTATTGAAATAGTTGACCAGAGAAAATTGTTCAGGTTTTGGATTCCTCTGCAGGTTTAGTCAAGTCTAACCACGTGTCTGCGCGACAGGGATGGATGCATCCAACAACCATGAGGAGTACTAATACCTAAACCCGGTTAACCTTCTGCTCACTTGCTTCGATCTAGCCCTTCTCTACGAATTCGTCTCCAGTGTTGCCCTTAAAGCGCCTGCTTCCATTTTTAACCCATTTTAATTACTTATGTAGAAAATGGTAATTAAAATTGCAACGGAATGTACTTGGAGGCTGATAGGTAGACGCAGGTAAGCGATAGGGCACACGCGTGATGCTGGCACGGCATTCGGCGTTGAAGCGGTCGTCTTCGGCGACGGGTATTCTTGAGAAATTGCCCGGATCGATCAGTGAGCGCGAGAATCGGGTACTATCAGAATGTGGTCGTGTAACGACAGCGTAATCAACCCTGCAGCGTCGGTTGCGGAGCGTCTCGTGTGTGTTGACTGTTGACCTGCAACTGCAAGAGCGCCAGCGGCCAGCTCGCGAACGTGACCGGGGGCAGACGGACGGACTCATTGTTCCTTTCAGCCGATCCCCAAGCGCTCCATTTAATTTGTGTCCTGTGTTCCTAACCTCTCTATCCCTGTGTGACTGTGTGTCTTTATTACTATACGTCATTTCAAGTTTCCAATAAACAATTGGTACAAGAATGATGGATTTTAAGTACTCCCCCAATTCTAAAATAAGTCGATTTCAAATAACGATCGTAAGCCAAACATTTTAAAGTTTACCACACTTACGCCGCATTCATGAATGGATCTCGGTTTCAAAAAGATAGCTTTCAGGTCGCAATCGACACCGTGTCGCTTATTGTAAGGTCTGAGCGACAATTGGCAGTGCTTCCACTTCCACGTGGCAAACATGCCTTCCGTCGTCTCATGCAGTGACTCTAAGGAAAAGCTTGGGCACAATGCGATGCTCTAGTTGACGAACGCGCTCTCGCTAACTGGCGTTGATGTCACTATAGCCAGAGGCTGTTTGTTTGGTGCGACAACTGGAAGTGCGTCCATCTCCAAGTGACGAACATGCCGTCGTCTCTTGCCTCATGCACCGTATCTATAGAAAAAGAAAACCTTAGACTCAATGGAACGCTGGCACTCTCGACATCGAAAGCTGATGTCATTGTAGCTAGAAGCTGTTTGTTTGGGGCGACATCTGGGAGTGCTTCCACTTCCACGTGACGATCATGCCGTCTCTCACCTCGTGCACCATCTCTAGGGCCGAAAGCTCGGTTTGAACGCTCTAGTTGACGAGTGCTCTTGATAACAGAATTTGATGTCACTATAGCTAGATGTTGTTGGTTTCATGTGAGAATTGCCAGTACCATCGCTTCTCCGGGATAAGCATGCTCTCCTTCTCAAAGTATGTGTTGAGACCACATTATGCAAGTGTGCAACCCTTTCTCAAACACTGATGCACGGTACACATGGCGCAAACTTCTGTGTGTGTGTGTGTGTGGTGGGGAAACACCAAACAATTTTGTGTTTACCAAATTTTTGTTTGTTTTGCACCTTAATCTACGTCATGTACTCCAGTTTCATCAAACAAGGAAAACACAGACGAGAAACATAGACGTTTTTCCATGTATAAAACTCAATGGAGCCCAACCATACTTCCCGGGCCGGGGACCGCAGCCGACGACCGCCACGGTCGCGGCGCTGCGGCGGCCGGAAACCCCACGCGCCACCGCCACCCTCTGACGCCGATCGATCCGATCCGGGCCGTCTGCCAGGTCAGCCTCCGGCCGTTTCATTTCCGCGTCCTTCCTTCCATCTTCCCGCTTCCCCGTGCGGGCCCCACCCCACAGCGCCGTGCCGCATTCCCACCAAACCTCGCTCGCCTCCGCGACCCGACCTTTCCATAGTCAAACCTTCCTCCTACTTCTCCTTCTCCTCTCCTCTTCTCTTCCCTTCAAGAAAGGCATGCGCTTGGGCGGTGGTTGGGTGTTCTGCCATCCGTAGGCCGTAGCTGCTGCTGCAAAGAGGAGGAGGTTGTTGCAAGAAGCTCAGGGGGCGGGCGCGCGCCATGGAGGTTGGCGAGGAGGTGGTGCGGGCGCTGGGCGCCGGGTTCGACCTCACGTCGGACTTCCGGCTGCGGTTCGCCAAGGCGGTGGGGCAGGGCCGGAGGCTGGTGGAGCTCGACGACGCGGCCTGCCGCGACGTGCCGCTCCCCGGCGGCGGCGGGGCCACCCTGCGCGGGGTGCCGCGCGACGTCGGCGTCGACAAGGGCGACCGCATCCGCTTCCGCTCCGACGTGCTCGAGTTCAACCAGGTAACTGCTGTGCCGCGCGGCCGTCCGTACCCCTCCTGTTCTTCCGCCTCCGCCGCAGCCGCGCGATCTCTCAGGACTAGTCGTCCGTCCCCTGCTCTGCTCTGTTCTGCGGCAGCTGATGCTTCTGCTCTCATGTGCTGCCGCCGCGTGTGGATGCCGGGGAAATTTTGGAGATCGCGCGGGTTGGATTCGCGCGATTGTTATCGAGCTCTTGGCTTGTTGCGTCCGGAAGACACCGCGACCAGCCTGGCGTGGTGGTTGGTTGGAGCGATTGGATTGCTGGTGCAGCAGTCGTGCCGAATTCGCCTTCTAGCAGCTGCAGGCAGCTCGGACTGACTCCCTAAGATTGAGATTGTGGGGTGGATCATGCAAGCGCGTTTCTTGTTCTTCGTGGTTGCCTCAAAATTTTACCATTTTTTTCGTGGTCTCACTATGTTTCTTTTTTTTTAAAAAAAAAGTTGAGCATTTCGTGGCTTCTTGTTTGCAAATTAGTTACCCATGTGCTTAAAGCTTAATCACGCGTGAAGAAATGGCTTAAAAAAAAAAACTGCAGAGGGGCACAAATTCGATTCCTTTTGCTGCATTTCGCCCGGTTTGTGTGCCCCCACCAAACCGCGTAAACTTTGGTAGCAAGCATCGTGAGTACTTTGCACCCAGTCATAAACGCTGGAGAATGTTTTTAGCCTCCTTGCTCCATCATGAATCATGATGCCAACAGCCCACCGGAGTTTGGCCACCTGTATCAGCCGGGGATGTTGCCTTGCTCATGGCTCCCCTGGCAGCAATTAATTTCGCGCACATCCTTCAATGATTTGGTGTGTGTTACATCACGCTGATGTGATTAGAACCTTTTTGTCATTCCAAAGCTTCGACTAGCTAATAATGTGTTCTGTTTGGGCTTCAGGATTCGTGTAGGATTATGCGCAAAAATTCTTCTTAGTAATATTCTCCACTGAAATGACAGATATGAAACCGCTCCTAGGAGACATCTTTACTTTTACTTTCCTTAGCACAAAATAATACTAACTGGCACTTCAGTTTCTGTTAACTGAAGTTTGGCAAGATATCAAATGATGTGTAACCGCGTAACATAAGAAATGCTAGTCCCTATCAAACAAGGTTCAGAAGGTGGTTTCAGACAAAAACTAGTTACGATGCATTTCCTATGCACGACCACAACGTCTCATAGGACCATGTGGCCTCTTGAATGTGTAGAACCTTCTTGCTTTTCACGGTGAAAAGCGGCTTTAGTTGATGGTGGCTTGATTTGAATACAATTCACAGGTAGACAAGGATCACCTCGTTCACCATGGCTATGTTATCATATCTCTGCTTTACACTTTAATGTTTAGTGTCTTTTTTCTATTTTTCATTTTTGAGGAAACTACCGTCCTTTTTCTGAGAAATCTAACTCCGGCTTGTATTTGGTTCTGTTTTTACTTTTACCTGCTTAAAACAGTTGAAATTTAGGACACTAAAATAGAAAATTTGTTCCTTTTACTGTCCAGAGTGTTATTCCTTATTCATTTAAGATCTGTGCATTCATCAGATTAGTTACTTATGGTTACAATTTGTTGTGCTAAAAAGCTATGATTTTTTTTCTCGTGCGCTACTCTGATAATGAACGTTAAATGCTATTATTTCTGTCCAGTGATGACTACAACTTTTTTGTTGAGCAATTTGACTACAGTTATTTAACTCTATATGCAAATTATTATATTATATGCTGAACACATTTTGATTTTCTTGATTAGATGTCAGAATTACTCAACCAGAAATCTTCAGTCCAAGGGAAAGTTCCTTCAGGATATTTTAATGCTCTTTTTGACTTAAGTGGAGCTTGGTTGAATGACGCCAAAGACACTAAGCATCTGGCATTTGATGGGTATTTCATTTCCTTGTACAACTTGCACCTAAAAGCTTCTCCATTAGTTCTCCGAGATGAAGTCAAGAAAGCTGTTCCATCCAAGTGGGATCCTGTTGCATTATCCTGGTAATACTCATTGTTAGATCTTTACTAATAGTCATTAGATCTTCTCTTTGTCATGATGTAGTTATAGGTCCCTTGATGATATACTTTAGTGAACCCTTATCTATTTACAAAGCTTGTCTTTTTTTTTTCTGCTAGAATATTAATTTAATTAATTGGTAAAAGATATTATGCACAAGCAACTAATTGCTATAAGTTTGGGTTGTAGTTTCAGATCAGATTTATTTCCAAATTTCATATTGGCCATGTTTTATTAGTACTTAAATGAAGTTCTGATGTCGCTTATTTTTGTTCGGTTACTACATTGCACTTCTTGATGAAGGAACTGTGAGCTACAGATGTTTTTTTTTTCTATTTTCTGTAACAGTTAACCGTGATGAATTATCTGCGAATTATAATTCTAAACCACATAAATAGATCTTAGAAACAACTGTTTCAGAAAAGGCATAAAACCTGCTAGATCTTGCAAATGTCAGGTTTATCAAAACTTATGGGACACATATAATTGTGGAAATGGCGATAGGAGGTCAGGATGTCATATGTGTGAAACAAAGTCATTCTTCAACCGTTTCAACTGCTGATCTAAAGCTGCATATGGAGGATCTGGGCGATTTCTTATTTTCTGATGGGAAGAACCACTCCCCGATACATCGCAAGACAAAGGATGGCAAGGGAAAGGTACAGATGCTTCTACCTTCAGTCCGTGTTCTCACTTTTCTAGAATAAAAGTTGGCTAATCTGATTTATCACAATATAGGTGCCTGATGTTTTTGTCAGAATAGTGCAGCAGCCCAATAACTTGCATCTGTCTACCTACTCTGAAACATCAACAAAGGATGTAAGTATACTTCATACCTTAGTGCCAATTTTCTGTCTCCTTGCATCCACACATCGGTCACAGAACTGCTTTTGGACACAGGGCCTGACAGTTACGTGCTCGAAAAGGGGAGGAGATGTGTACATCCCTAGCCACTCCAAATGGCTACAAACAGTTCCAAAGAATCCGGATGCTATTATGTTTAAATTTGTCCCTATCACCTCTCTTCTTACTGGTATCCCTGGTAGTGGTTACCTGAGCCATGCCATCAATTTATATCTTCGCTGTAAGTTCTGAGGACAAATTATTATTTTTCTTGTAATTTTGTTACCATTTTTTTGGGAAAATTCAACTGTTACTATATCAGCGTCTGTTTCAGATTATAACTGCATTTTGATAACTATAATGAAATATCTTTCGTAATTGTTATTTACTGAGTAAAATTCTTATGAGATTTCTTCTCCCAGATAAACCTGATCTTCACGACTTGCAATATTTCTTGGAGTTTCAAGTGCCTCTACAATGGGCACCTATGTTTAACGAGCTTGTCCTTGGACCTCAAAAGAAAAAAGGTTCATCTCCTTCAATGCAGTTCAGATTTCTCGGCCCCAAACTCAATGTTAGCACTTCTCAGGTACAAGGATGCTATTTTTAGAATTTTAATAAAGGAATCAGTTGAAAATTCGTTGAAAATCTTTATTTATGTTAGTAATTTACATGTCTTATTTTCTCTCTTTTTTAAGGTATCTAGTTCTCAGAAACCTGTGGTTGGCCTACGGCTATATCTGGAGGGTAGGAAGTGCAACCGTTTGGCCATCCATGTACAGCACCTCTCTAGCATTCCAAGCATGCTTGGAGACTCCATTGCATCTTCAATGTCAGAATGGCGCGAGTCAGAAGACACCGACCCGGGATACATTGAGGCCATCCAGTGGAAGAACTACTCATGCATCTGCACCTCTGCCGTCAAGTACAATCCAGAGTGGCATAGGAGAGCTCCTGGCGGAGTATTCATCGTCACCGGTGCCCAGCTCATCACAAAGGGGACCTGGTCAAAGAAGGTTCTCCACCTGCGCCTCCTCTACACCCACATCCCAAACTGCTCAATCCAGCGCACCGAGTGGACAAGCGCTCCAGCGTCATCGCAGAAGGGCAGCTTCCTGACCACAATAAGCACAACTCTGAGCTCTCCGTTCACGCAGCGCGACGCCCCGCCGGCGCCGAGGCATGAGCCGGCACAGCTGAACTCAGGCGTTTACCCGGACGGCCCGCCTGTCCCGCTCCGATCGAGGAAGCTTCTGAAGTTCGTGGACATGTCGGAGGTGGTGAAGGGCCCGCATGATGTCCCGGGTCACTGGCTGGTGATCGCGGCAAAGCTTGTCAAGGATGGTGGGAAGATTGGGCTGCATGTGAAGTTTGCCCTGCTCAACTATGACGGGCAGCCGCAGGGTGACAGTTTCATAGGCTGATTGCTGTACATACAACAGTGGCTGATCTTTGTAGATTTCAGGATTTTGGAAAAAAAGCAGCATTAGGATCAGGGTATTTGTTATTGATTTTGTTTTTGGCCGACAGAAAATGTATAGAGGAGCGACAGTGATCCAATGAGCGCGGTGCGTTTATGATGCTTGGGTTTTCTTTTATTTGTTTGTGTTATTACTGTTTCTTGTATGTAGATTATGAGAAGAATATTTAAAGAAAAAAAGATCAGATATAAGGATATGAGAGCTCCCGTCCAGTTGGGAAGAAGGTCCCCGAACACGTATTGCTGCTGCTAAACGATGGCATGCAGACATACTTACGAAAGAGTATTGAAAACTGTCGGTAACCGGTCGGACCTTACCGCTCTGATTCGGTAGATAAAAACGAAAACCGTTCGGTTTTTCGGTCTACCGTTTGGTTTTTACCGGTTTTGAAAACCGCTACTCTCAATGCTGGGCTGAGCCTTCTCACGGATGGGAGGTTACAAGGCCGTCGGCCCATTAGCTAGTTCCCGCCACTCGCTCCTGCCGAAGCCACGCACCACCTCATTTTACTGCTGTAATCATCTACTCCAGGAAGACAAGCTAAAAGTATACTGTAAACAACGGCTATTCTTTAGAATTTTCAGCCCGAAGTCCCAGACCTCAAAACCTAAAGATTACTCTTTCAGCTGCTCTGTAGATCGTCTGTTTGCACACCCGAACTCGCTCCTTAAGTTGTGGTGTGCTATTGTTCATTTTACTTCTGATAACCAATCCAGCCAGAAAGACAAGCTAAAAGTATATTGTAAAAACAACGGATATTTTTAGAATTTTCAACCGAATCCCAGACCTCAAAACTAAAGATTTACTCTTCCGCTGCTCGGTAGAATTTTCAGCTCCGATGTCCCGTCCTCAATTTTTTCAGATTCATCTCGATCTGCGGCTCTGTAGTTCGTCACTTTGGTGAGCTGACTTTGTGTGCATTTGTCTTGTTCTGACCATGTATGGGAGGTAGCAGCCATGCCTCACACGACATTTGACTCATGCCTCACACGACATTTGACTGCTGCAAACTCGGCATCGCCACTGTACCCATGTGGCCACAACATCATAGAAAGCGAGGCAAAATGTGATGATTCTTTCTGCCGGAAACTCTGCGAGGCGAAATTATCAGTGGTATCGCTATTGCCGTTTGCCTGCAGCCATATACTCACAAGTGCTAGTGTGAAGTGTTGTGCGATAATCGTTATTAGCCGGTTTCAGTGTTGTGTGATAATCGTTATTAGCCGGTTTCAGTGTTGTGTGATAATCGTTATTAGCCGGTTTCATGTTGATGGCGCGTGTCGATGTGATGTTGATGAGGAACAAATATCATGTTTCATCATGGTGGCGTCCGAATAAGTTGTTATTTTTCCAGAGAACAGAAGTAAAATCTAAGTGGTTATTTGTTTGGTGACATCTTCGGCGTGGGTATTTCTTTGTATGTAGCACTAGGCTTAGGCCAGAAAATTTTGTAGGGAATCATGGGGAACTAATAGATTCAATGATAAATGAAAGAATTTTACGAAGACATAGTGCCCAATGTTTATGTGAATTTGGTTTGGGATAGTGCTTGGTATAGTGCTTTGAATCGTCAAGAGTCTAAAAAGGTAAATAACTGCTCCTTTCGTTCCAGAATACTTGGCATTTTAACCATCTTAAGTTTTTTTTTAATACTTGGCATTCTCATTTTCCGAGACACCTTTATCCTTTTTCAATACACTCATATCTCTATCTCTCCTTCTCGTTTTCTGCGCACATGCCTTTTTTTTCACATCTTCTTAATCTCTGTGCCTAGGGCAAAGTGCCATCTATACTGGGAGGGAGGGAGTACAGATATTCAAAGTAAATATTATTTTATTTTGACATGAATAGTTATTTCTGAACCTTTGAAGTGCAATGTATTTTCTCTCACACACACACTCCCTAAAATTTAGCTTTGGTTTTAGGAGATATTTTCATTCAAAATAAAAAAGTTTTCAAGCATCATATACATGGCAACTATCTGAAAAGGATGCTTGTTGCGGAAAAAATGCTAATGGTAGATGTGAATTAACATAATCAATTTACTCGTGCAAGGCCCATGAATTGGCATTGATGGGCGGGGACTTTGTCGACGACTAATAATATTGTTTGTTTGGGGAGGAGAGAAGTCGATAGAGTGCATAATCTATATACTATATAGATGTAACTCACTAACAATCACTAATTGCTATAAAGCTTGCTTTTCATGCTTCCACGTCATCTCAATTATTCACACCGTCAGATCTAAACAAAGTCCCTCATCCTGTCCGTCATTTCCTTTTGTCTTCTCCTCAAACGTTCAGTTCATCGAGTAGCCACCGCTCATATGAAGAGGCCACACCAATCAATTCTGGCTCCCGTATTCTTCCTCGAACAATGAAGAGGCGCGAAGCGGGGCTGGCGCCGCCAGATCCAGGTGGGCGCGGCGGAGTGAGGGCCGCGCTGGTGCCAGCGCGCCGGAAAGCGCGCGGCGGGCTGCAACGGTGCGACGCGCGACGGCGCGGGCGCGGTCGAGCCGAGCAGAACAGAGTGGGAGTAGGAGGAGGTCGAGCAATGATGGGCCATAGAAACCAGGCCCAACGTCCGTCAAAAGAGCAGCAAAACGATTTGGCAAGGCCCGCAGAAGCCATCCGGACCAGCCGACACAGGAAAAACGTAAGCCTGAACAAGAAACGGAGGCGAGGGAGGCAGAACGCTGCGGGACGTGGTAGTAGAAACCGAATGGAAACCGTCTTTACGCTACGTGTCGGCTCAGAAACAGGCCACGTCGTCCAAACGTCCTGGTGAGGCCTTGGCTCCCATGCCTGAAGATTAGAATATAATTCAGGTTGCTGTGAACAGAAACTGCCACCATTACTCTGTAATCAATTGTTCCTCTTTAGTGGTGCCATTTGCTTTCAGTTGCTAGGCAAAAGTAAGTCATTTGCCTCTAGCTTGCTGAAACAGTCGAACCTACCATGATAATTTTGTTGGACGCCGCTCGCTCTTCCGGCCGCCGCTAGCTCCCGATATATACCCGAGTGTGCCACCAGCCAAGCTTAACAGGTAGGCGTTTGTGTTCGAGAGCATCTCTACCAAGAAGAAAAGCTTCTTGGGATCGTTCTGTACTGCCTGGCTGGCGCACGCACCTGGCGTGCTCTGTCTGTTTGTCCTTTGTTTTTTTTGTTGCCGTTTCCCTCCTCTGCCCATCACCTGTATTGGATTCAAGCTGCTGATCTGTTATTTTCCTTTATGTAAGCAACTCTCCTCGGATTGGTTTTTTTCTCTATGCGCCAGCTTGCAAGAGCTTCTTTCATGTATTTGGACAACTGTCAAATTCTTCTCGAGTTGGAGTATTTCAAATCTAAACCTCTAAAGAACCAGTTTGGAGAAAAATAATTTCCACCTGCCAGGTTATACCCCACTTATATATCAACCGTTGATCAAAACCGAACTCCTTTAATCTACCATCGGATCCTGCCATGCTGGCCCAGGTCCGCGGCAGGGGGGACATCGGCATGGGACAAATGTCCAAATTAGTTCATTTGCGATGACGATGGTAAGTTTTTTCTCACCGATCAATTTGGTAGCCACACGGTATTCCCACCTCCTCTAATTACCGGTTATGTTTATTGCTTTCCTTCTACCGTGCTAGCTTGATTACAGCGTGGTTTCCAAACGTTTTCCTTCCCCGCCCGAAATTCTGGCTTGCAATCTTACCTTCCTCATCCTCTTTGATTTGGACGGCGTAGCGGCGGGGTTGGCCAGCAGCCCGCGGGCGGCGAGAGGGCGAGACGTCTGGAGACTGGAGGAGGGAGGTGAGTAGGTTTCCTCCCCGTCGTTCCACCCCCACCGGCCCCGACCCCTCCCCAGAATTCCGCCGCGCCGCACGGCTCCTCGACGCGGCCGTCGCACTCATGGGAGATCGCTGCACGCGCGTGGATTGAGTCCTATTGAGAAACCTTGTTGCAATCTCACCAATTTCAGAAGTTTCGTCATTTCTTCCCAGCAACCTTGACAATCGAAAGGAGTCCCGCCGGAGCAGCAGTCGCCGGAGGCCGATCTCCATGTACGCGGAGATGGTGCTCGGGACAATGGAACCTGCCCCTAATCACGCAAGGGGAGGAGTGGGGGAATCAACTCGACGTCACGACCCAATGATAGATCGATCCAGGTATGTATCGTGTCTCTCCTATCCTCTCGATTCGCCAATTCCATGGAGGAGCGGGGTGGCGCCGCCGTTTGTCCTGCCGCCGTTGCAAAGGTCTAACTCTAGCAGAACGCAGCACCGGGAATGTGGCCTTTGCGTTGGTTGAATTGCAAAGGGAGCCAATTGGTGAGGGGAATCAATCTTCCAAGTAGATGGTGCACTGATCCACATAATATCATCTTCCTTGCCACCAGCAGCCACGCAGAATATTGCTTCCTACTTCGCAAGGTATTTTTTTTAGAATTCTTTTTCTCACCGAGTGAACAGGTACTGAAGCAACGGTAAAAAAGTTTGCAATTGGGAGGGCATGATCTGTGATATTGATCCCTTCAAATTTTGAGAATTGGTCTACAGCGCCTCCATTTAGGTACTGAATGAACAGTCAAGGGATAGACTGCATAGATTATTTTATTGAGTAAAAAGTGTGATAATGTCGCATGTAAAATTTTTTAATTTCTTAGCTGTAGTGATCACTGGTAATGTTTGCAAGACCATTTCCACTGCTATATGCATATTTCTCAATTTCTTAGATGCAGTTATTACTGGTAGTTTGACCAATGAGTATGCCACTTAAAACGATTAAATTGCAATTAAGAACCGACCTTTCATAATAGAGACTAGGCATGGATTTTATTTCCTTGCTCAGAGCTTATATTGCATATATTCTTTAGTCCTTCAAGGTAACATGTTTTATATATATCACACTCTTTAGCTTGCAAATGCATATGTAGTGGTACCTGAAACATATTAATATGTTGCCTTGCTATTTTGGTTCGCGTGGAAATGTCGCCACAATGTATATATATTCTCTATTTCACTGCTATCTCTGCTCTTTAGTTTTGCATATGCATGTGTGGCTAAAATATCATAAATTATGGCGATACTATATTTGGATTTGGAGCTTGCTTGGTCGAAGAGGGTTGCTCTTTTTCCTAGCTACATATTGTACCATTTCCAAAAAGGATGATAGTGGTCTGCTCGTGGTTTGATTGATAGCGACCTCCATATTCTTTCTAAATGTAGCTATTGCTAGAGTCATATATTCACTTGCTTGATGAAATATATATTTTCTTTATCTATAAATCAGTCATATATGCTTACACTGAAGCAATATTGTGATTTCAGTGTATCGTCTTAAGTTTTTGCCCGGCAAAACATAAGAGAGTTTATCCTAATTATTGTTTCCATCAACGGTTACAGCGAAGCCTAATATGATGTATTGTTGTATAGTGTCGTCCTATTTTAGTGTTACAGTATAATTATTTTCAAGTTTCAAATATGGGGTTTCACTAGATAGCAATGGATCTGATCGCTGCGTGTCCATTGTGGAGATTTACGTGCTGTAAATGCCCACATGATATTATGGTCTTATTATGGTGACATGATTCTTACTGCTTGACAGGCAATGAGTGACTTACTTTATTTATACCGGGAGAACTTTACTGAGTGGAATGGTGCCGGACCTATAGCTATCCTGTTCACATGTTTTGAAGTTTTCAATAGTATGTACTCCGGGCTTCATTCAAAATGATGTAGCTTTGGGGCATGCTGCACTATATCTGAAAACCAGGTAAGTATAGTACTATGGTCAGCTTTTCCATCTTGTTTACCTAATTTTGTCTCCTGTGTCATGCACATGTATTTTACATGCCTATCCCCACGCATTACCTGTTTGATTCAGGGAAGATTGCATAGAGGTAGGCAATACTATTTTTTGTTTCTATCCATCTCAGCCATGAATAATTCACATGATTGCCTTGTTTAAGTAAAACATGTCAATAATGGGTAGGAGTGTTTGTCGATTTGGGTTGATTTGCATTATGAGGTTACATTTTTTTTTGTCTCAATCGATTTGTTTTCCTATTTATAATATTCTATGAGCTTTCGAATTATTCAGGTGGATTGAGCAGTACATGTCTATGTATGTTGGTTTGTTGGTAAAAGGAGGCGATATGGCTGCAGTTTAGCAGTTTAGGTGTGCTTCCGTTGGAAGAGAACATGTGTTAATTCATGGCTGATTTTATAAAGTGACATGAAGGGGTGTGAAAATAACATCAAACCTTTGTTTCTGTATACATTTTTGGTGAACTTGTTGTCATGCATTAGATAATTCTTCGCAACCATATGACAGTTGGTACCTTCCGCTTCTATGGTAAATGCCAATATCATAATTGCCTTTTTGGAGCTTCGGCCACTTGAAAAGATATTTTACTTAGCTGCGCAGTATGCTAATATTTGAACTCTTGGCAGTTGGCATGGCTGACAGCTATGTGGTAAGTGGAGCAGAGGTACTCTTACATGCAGACCATTATCTATTTTGTATGATTATATTCTCCTTGACTTCAAAAGCTGAATATGAACTATAAGATATTAATTTGTCTGCCAGCTAAACTGTTGCATTAGCTAACATCGAATCTAAGTTGTTTCCTTCCTGAAATTTAGGTTCATAGGTACAAGGGCAAGGGTTAGATTCAGGAATTGGCTTGCTTTGTTCTTCCATTCTGTTAT